>JAODKF010006854.1:0-11228 GCA_026779585.1 Mormyrus proboscirostris
GGGTCTAGGTCACTTCTGGGCAGACAGAAAGCACCAGCAGCTGGGTCCCTGAGCCTTTAATTAGAGACAGCTTCCTGTTGACACAGCACATCCTGCAGAGCTGCAGAGTCACAGTCCGGCCTCAGCGGAGTGGAGTTCACCCCCGCACCAAGGAACAGCATAGTCAGGGAACACCCTGACTCGTTAACAAGCGAGGACACTTCAGGAAAAAGGCGTGATGCAGTTCTGCGTGTCACTGCACCACCTAGACTATTAAACTATTAACTTGTCAGAATAGAAAAGTGTAGTCAAAGTTGTTTTATTTTTAAAGATAACTTACACAATTCTGCCCAGTGGTCAAAAAATACAGGCACACCTATGTTTTAACATCAGCATTCATCGCTGAGAATTACGCTAAATATTTTTCTATGCGTAGAATTAATCCAACATTTAGGCTAACCGCCATTCAATATATTCTATATATTGGAAAAACATTTTTCTAAAACCTAATGTTCAGACAGAGTACATTTGTACATCTACGTGCCCAGTTGAAATTGCTTCCATTAAAATCGATCAAATCATCATCCATCTGGTTTTGGGCTACAACCATCCAAAAGAACACTTTGGCCATTAAAATTATTCAGTCTTTAATTTGTGTACGATCTAGACCAGTGTTTCTCAATTCGCTCCTCAGGGCTGCGATCTGGACCAGTGTTTCTCAATTCGCTCCTCAGAGCTTCCCGGAGACAAATCAACAGTGTTGCTCCCTTCCAGCTATCTGCACATCTGAACCAGGTAGTCAGTGTTCTTGACTTTTTTGGTTCTCGTGTGTTGGGTGCTGGGAGGGAGCAAAACCGTGGACTGTGTCTGGGGAGCCCTGAAGACTGAATTGAGACACTGTTTTTGACTGACCCATCCATACTCCATTACCTCTTAGGCAGTACCGGATCATGATGAATCTGGAATCTAATTTGGATCGATGGCCATTTGAGTATTTCAAGGAAGGGGGGGGGCGGTTGCAGTTACCATAAGTGGATATGGATAACAAGTATATGTATGGATGTGCCGTATGAAAACATATGAAGGATGAGGGTTTGGGGGTGGAAGTCCTAGATTATCACATTCAGGGAGGGAGCAAAACATTCACCCAGTAACATGTGATCTGCAAAATGTCAGCTTCATATCACTGGTGTTTGTGAGTCCATAAAGCACGTGGACCACTGCCGGTCCACCTGTAGACAGGTACTGGGGCCGGCTCCTTTCCCTGTGGTACTGCCCGCAGGTCACGGAGCCAGCCGGAGTTCTGCGTTCAGGCATCAGTGGCAGACAGTGATCTCGCCAGACTCCAGAGTGCCATTGAAAATGGCTGCTACATTCCTGCTGCCAAATACTTTGTACTGCCCACCTCTCAGCTGCCAGCTCACACTGACATCATCGCTTAAAACGCCCTGTGAGTTAGAGGAAAGGGCTGTTGTCTGGCTCTGGGAAGAGAGGTAGGTTACCGCGGTTATCCTCATTTGGCCCAATCGGCACGTTTTGTTTTCCGTTTCACCCCAGTAAATCGGAGCCGCATGCCATCTCCCCCCCCCGAAAAAAAGGCAGCAGTATTCTGCTTTGGCTGTTTTCTGGTTTCATGCAGCCAAGACAGCAGCATTAACTTGCTCTTACTCCCCAGTCCAGTAACTCCCTTAAAGAGTAATGTGACAGGTGCAACAGGTTTTACTTTAAACAAGGCAGTGCGGTATTGCAATACAGCCAAAGCAGCCAATTGGAATTCAGCAGAGAAAAAAAAAAAAAAAAAGAGCAGGCATACCGAGTTCATCCCCACCCATCTTTGCGCAGAGGGATCAGACTTTTTTTCTTCCTCTAACTGAGGCAGTTCAGATTAAGTACCTTAAGGATGTAAGAGCAGAGCCTCCTGGGACCTGGGGCTGTCTTACATCAGTGGATAAAGACATTTCATATAAAAAAAAACAGGCCAAATCAATCTAAGAAATATGTTTCTTAAAATGGGACACCTAGTCTGTTAGAGGTAGGTATTTCTAATGTGTGACCTTGACATGAAAAGCCTCCATGAATCCTAGGTGTGAGAAACCAGTGTAACTTATAATCAGATGCTGACAGAATTGCAGAAAGCTGAAGTCATCACCCGGACACAGGAAACAACGAACGATGCCTCAGTCAATGACATGCCTGAGTAAAGCTGACTGGTCTCATTCCATCCAGAAGCTGCGGTTCATGTTAATCACCCCTCCCTCAGCACAGCCCCCCCGCCTTACCTTTCTTGTATTTATGAATGGGGATTTTTTTCAGCTGATCTCTGCGGAGGCGACTTCTTCTTGCCCTGTGTCTGTCCTGAACAAACTTGGTGATCTGAAACACAGAGGCACAGATGAGAGCGACCTTCCCGTCAGAGGAAGTCCATCGGGGAGCCAAGCGTGTGGGTGCCAGGGTTTCCTGGCTGAATGGGTATGGTGCAGACGCTCGCCGCTTACCATGAAGATAACGATGAGGATGAGGCAGATTCCCACTATGATGAGGAAGGGGATCAGGTAGTACTCCAAAGGCAGGGTGAATTCAGGCATGAGGATAATGTGGCCACTAGGGGCAGTATGAACAAAAACCAATTGGTGGGCATTAAAGATAGCACTGCTGCTGTGGCCGCTTTGTAGGGTAAGTGCATTTTATAACGTAACCCATATACACAGAGCCCACATCTTACGCAGTTCAGAACAATCGTGGTTCGAAAATATACATTTAACAAATGCTTAAAAACTAAACAATTGGTGCATAAAGTGCCGAAGCGTGAACTGAGCACGGTGTTCTCACTTCCACCGGCCAGAGTCCTAACTACACCTACTTTTTTGTCATTCTTCCCCAAAACAACTATTGTACTGTTTTTACATTGAATTTACATGAAACAGGTGCAGTTCTGCGATCTAAACATGATTTAAAAGTATACAACAGGTTGGGAATAGGTGTATATGCAAAGTAATTAATCAGGCACTTTTATATAATGGTCTTACGTATGATGAACGTGGCTTTGGAGCATCGCAGAGGGTTATGAAACCAATTTACCATGTAAGATGTAGAAATACTGTATGTTTTCACAACCCAGCAAATGTACTGAACGAAAAGGACGGAAAACACTTATTTCCTACTAAATGCAATCAAGGAAGTTCGATTCAACACTTTTTAATGACATGCTAATTTTTCAATGCAATTTTTATATCTGAAAAGCAATATACTGTGGTATATCAGGTTATGGTCTACATATAAAGCAATGAGTAATATTAATCATACTTGGTAACACTTGGTAATAAACTATATGGCTGTAGTAGGTGGACACCCCGATTAATCAGAGGAATCGCCTTGTGAAGCCACACCCATTACTGACACAGGTGTGTAATTCAGCGCATAGTCACATGGTCTCCTGCCACTAACATTAGTAGCAGTGGGAGTGGTTGTACTAAAGAGGTGAGTGACTTTCAGCTCAACACCATCATAGGACGGTATCTTTATGACAAGTCATTTGCCACATTCCTGCTCTGTTAGAGCTGCCCCAGTCAACAGCAAAGGGAAGTGCTTATGAAGGACAAATTGTCTGGGAAGATGTTCAGTTGAGCTGTGGTGAGTCACACAAATTCACAGAAAGGAACCCGATCACCCAGCATCTATACCCAACCTGATTGGCAGGAGATCCCACCAGGAGTGTCCCAGCATGTAATGGAAAGCCTTCCCAGAAGAATAGATGCTATGATAGCAACAATCGGTTAACCAGATTTCCACACACCCTTAGTGTCCACATACTTTTGGCCATATAATGTAGGCAGGTTCTGGGCCCGCCATAGTCCTATCCAGATTAAGCAGTCAGAAGATGGGCAGGTATCTAATTATGCAGTTTCAGCAGATTTTATTCAGCATCACAGCTCACGGTGTTTGGAGCTCCACGTTCACAGAAAACACAAAGCCACTCACCCTTTGTCATATGTGTAATCTTCCTTCAGGGAATCGGCCGTCTCCTCGGCAACAAAGACTGACGGGATGTCTATCTGCTTGAAAATATCCACTGAAAGAACAACCAGGGAAACAGTTGTAATAGAATATCACTCCCATTAGTGATACTGGCCAAGTTAAATCAATGCTTAACACGAGATTTACTTTGTGCACGGTCTGTCTGTAGTAATAATTTCAGAAATTAAAGCCATGGCAACCATGCAAGCCATCACTCCTCATTATTATCCCATACATATGCTAATTAAGGTTTCCTATTAATGAAGTGTTCTGAAAAAACATATGCATCTGGATGGCTCACGGCCATCGCAGTTGTGGTGTTTACGTGGTCCCTGCAGCTGTCACAGTAGGGTGGCACTCTCACTGACACTGTCAGATTCCTACTCTCTTGGCTGTTCTCTCACCGCTTGGACCGTTGGAAAAGCATATGCGGGTGAGAAGCCGGGAACGTGCTGAGGAACCACAATGCAGAGGCTGCCAATACGCTAACATAAGTGTGAGAGAGTGAGAAAGGCAGAGAGGGAGGGCTGTTTGTCTGCAAATGAAAAAAGCCAATTAACAGGAGCTGTCTTGGAAAGCACTGCACTGCATATTATAAATATGCATTCTTATTTTCAATCAACATAACTGGTTGATGGATGGATGGATGACTGAAATTTGTTGAGCACTGCTAATTCAGATTCATTGACACGTCACAGTTCACTCTTTTTTATGCTTTAAAAAGATGGTGAGCTTATGTTTTCAGCTTCAATCAACAATGCACTACGGGAGCACGTAGTACTCAATACTACAAATCAATGGTGTATTATAGTATACAAGTAGAAAGATAAACAAACAATAAAACATAAGTGGGAGGCAGAAGGAATAACAGAGTCCTGGATGAATAGGTATGGGGGGGGGGGGGGCGTTTGTAAGACTGTTGAATGGTTCTAAGTCTTAAGTTTGGTGAAAGGAGGTGTGATCATCTGCTTGTCTGGGATCTGGATCACGATCTGATCTGGCCCCTTTTTAAGCTTTTTAAAGCCCCAGTAAAATGAAATCGGTACGTGTGCATGTTTGTGTGTTCTGGACCACTTACAGTCATTGGATCCCATGCTAATTAAGTCATCCGAGTCCACATTGTGAACAATGGCGGCCTTGTACCCAGCTTTCTGTGCGTTGAGAACCTGGAGGGGGAGGAGAGCTGTATTACAGTCACTGAAGTCTCAGTGCCTTCACACCCATGCCGATAACTGGCAACGCTTGCGCATTAGGTTCATACAGCCCGAGCTTTACAGGCTGCTGAAATGAACCATTACAACTCCAATAATGACCGTAAGAGCACTTACTTTTAACAAGTAGTAAAACTTGTTCTCCAGAAATAATATAAATCTGAAGGCAACTTAATTTTTTTTCAAGTTTAATGTCAGCGAACAGTAATTCATCAAACTTAATGCATTTATTTGTAGCAATTAAACAAGCGACTGTGACCACCCCCCCCCCCCCCATTCACAATCTACTGTGTCGATGTGAATCCATCGTGGTCTCTGAGTGCTGTTCATGTTCACACTTACACAAAAGTGGAGAGACCGTGGTTCACAATGACAACGATAACATCATAAGAGACACGTCCAGGCCGCAGATTGCAAGAGGAATGCGGGGGGAAATAAAGCACACTGACATCAGCTATATTAACTTATAATACTGCTAACGACAAAAAAGCATTTTAGCTGTTAATCTCGTCTGCGTCTTGATGATTTTGTTATTTTACAGCAGACGCTGCTTAAATAGACCAGGGCGCTTTCTCTTGAAGAAGACAGAGGATGCCTATAGCTGAACAGGGTCATTGATTCTTTCAGACAGTGTGGTCGCCATTAGAAGCAAATTAGCTTGATGGCTATTTTGTAGCTAGGAAGCAGCCAATTAGGATGCACTGACAGGCATACTCTGTGCGTGTAAGGCCCATATGTTACTGCCTTGGGGAGCCATTGCCGCTACCAGAGACCAATCATCTCATTATGCCTACTTCCGGCTTCCCGTCATGTGACCTCCCTCCACGCGTCTGGTGGTAAAATGTTTATTAGCAGCCAAGAATTCCCTGGAATCCGCAACGCTTCAGAGTCCTTTCACCGGATTATGTAAACAGATGCGTTCCCCTGATTTATGTCCTACACGCGTTGTAGGAGATCTGAGCGCTGGCACTCACAGATTAATGACGCCCCGTCAGAACTCAGGCAGTGAAAATTACCCAGATTTCCCTCCATTGGCCCCACCCCAAGAGACTCCTTAGCCATAGTGAACAAGCAGCACAATCATGTGAAATCAGCTGGGGGAACCAGCATTCCTAGTACTTTGATTTATTTGGCATTTATTTTGTTAAAAAGAAATCATACATACATACATTTTAAAGACACATCGACCATATTTATACGTCTTAACACAGTTCTGACCCGTCCTGGAAAACCTGGAAAACGGTTAACCAGCTTTCCAGTTATGGAAAACACATGGAAATTGAGAGAAAAAGTAAAATGCCCTGCAAAAATATTTCAGCAAACAAATAATACTGGCATATGAAGTTTTGAATATGTAAACATGTCCAGGTTTCCCAGGACGAGTGGGACAACTAAGCAGACATTCTGCTTTTCTCAAGCGATCATTTCATTCGAATATGAATGTACCGCCTCTCTTGTTTTAATTCAGTTCATTAAACGACTAGATTAATAATACACAGATGTCACTGTACATCTGTTAACACTTCACAGTGCCACATGTGACTTTAAATTAATTAAACCTCTAAAAGGAGAGGGTTTTCATTTCATAACAAATGAAACAGCAAAACCTTTGAAATGGCAGCTGGAGGTCAGCTTGGGTAAGACTGTACCCCCGCTGCAGGGGTGGATGTTTGTACAGGCAGAAATTAGAACGTCATGTACGCTGTTGACATGGCAGTATGACCCAGGCCTTTTATATGGGGAGGAGGGAGGAGCTTACATTATATTATATCAACGTAATTCTACCTGCCTGGCAAGTTAGTTTGCTTACTTAGTTTGCCAACTCGAATTGCAGGGTGATCCTATCCCTCCCCTAATCTCACTTGTGTTATGCAGAAAACTATGGCAACTTCTGCAAATGATCCATAATGCATTTGCTAAAAACAATAGGTCAGAGTATGTTCTGCAGCCTGGCTGTGCGTTTCGCAAACTCCTGAAAAATAGGCATTAATACCAAACTCAGAGCCACTCCTGGCAGCACTTAACCTTCCCCACCCCCTCTAAAAACACCATTTAAAGCAAATCATTAGCCTGTTTGCAGGCTCTTCAGAAAAAGATGGATCTGGCTGATAGCATCAGTAATTACTGCAGTGCCTTAAAGCATCGCTATAAAGGGCAAAACGCAGGCACAGAGCACACAAAGAAAGACCGCAGACGGCCGCTCACGCAAAGAAAGACCGCAGACGGCCGCTCACGCAAAGAAAGACCGCAGACGGCCGCTCACCCAAAGAAAGACCACAGACGGCCGCTCACGCAAAGAAAGACCGCAGACGGCCGCTCACGCAAAGAAAGACCGTAGACGGCCGCTCACGCAAAGAAAGACCGCAGACCGCGCTCACGCAAAGAAAGACCGCAGACCGCCGCTCTCCTGAAACATGCTTCCTGCCATGTGGGGCCACCAGCCCCCTCATCACCATTGGCTGTAGGACACACCCCTCCCCCCGGTTTCTATGAATTCCCTTAGTAGATCAGCTAGGCCCCTTAGATTAGATAAATCCAGCAAGTCACAGGGCGAGCCGGAAACCAGTCATAATGTAGGGCTGTTTCAAAATTGAACTGGATGCTAAATTTGTGTGTGTGTGTTTTACAAACACAGGCACACTGATATGCAGGCAGACACATAGGCACAGATATACACACAGAAATACACACACACAGGCATGCAGGCCCAGACACAGAGACAGACACACATATACACAGACACTTATGTGAGATCAGAACCACCACTTCAGTGCTCTCCTCTTTGCGAGTCAGACAGTGTGTAGGATATAGACAATGGCAGTACAGAGTGCAGAGAATATCACAGCTGAGACATAAAACATAAACCATCATGGCTTTTACACCCCAGTTGCACAGCATTACGCCCATGTATCGGCACATCTGGGACTCACCTATTTGAGACCACGCCCAAAGGCACAGAATAAATGCTCTGGTCTCAAAGGTCATTTTTTATGTCACAATGTTTGATGAGAAATGCCAGCTTTGAGTCATGGTCTTTCAACCAGGTTTAATATCAGTGAAGAACAATAAGATCTCTATCCACAAAGCAGACGCTCCCTGCAGTGCTGGTAGCCCAGGAGACGGGTGTAGGGAGAGAGTGTGCATGTGCTGGGTAAGACGTGGAGGGCAGTGGGAGGGGCCAACTGAGACCCCGCCCCCATCTATTCAGCCAGTGAACTGAGGGACGCACTAATTGGTTCCTTGTCCTGAACCCCTACCCACAGCAGTAGGCGCTTAGCTGAGAGTCATACAGAGGACAGTACCTGCCCCACCCATCCTACCCAGTCTCCGGTGACGGACACCCTTCAGACCAACACATCACCGCTCGGGGACTGGCATGTCAGCTAGCCAAGATACACCACCACTCCATAAATCACACAGACATCCAGGTTAGGCTGAAAGGGTGTACTTTACTTCCTGGAATAGGCTTTACTTCCTGGCTCATCTTTGGCTCTGAACTGGACAAGCAGAGTATAAGATGAATAGATGGATCGTAACAGGTTCCACACCCATTAATTTGACCCAAACACAAACATTTTTTCCTGTGTTTTACCGATATACCTCTGTGCTGCTGTTTAGGCCTTGTAGAGGCTGTGGGGGGCACCTGTAACACTTTGAAGGTACTGTATAATTGCTAAACCCACTTCATAGATTAGACCCCACCCCCAGATGCAGTGCACCCAGGGTAAATCGGATCTTAACCTTGCCTGCGGGACAGCTCACAATGTGCAGAACCTGCATGCGTTATTTACGGCTTGAAAGGTGCTCGCACGTCACATGGATCCACAGCCCCAGACAGACCCTGTGCTGGGGGATCTATGTTCCCCGCCATCCCTCTCACTGCCACGTAAGGCGCTGCACATAAATCTGCTCTTGCCTTGTGAAGGTGGAAGACTGGGGGGAAAAAAGCGTTTTGCTACATTTTTCTGTGCGCTGACACATCCCCCGCATTGACGTGGCTCGGGTGACATTACACAGCGATTCTTTAAGGCAGAGTGCGATAAGGACGGCATGGCTTGGTAGTGAAGAGACGGGCTCAGTTACAGTCACTCATTTAAGGAATCAGAATGTGAGGGGAGGGAAACTGTACAACACAATGAGATTAATACTGGGAAAAGTGAAGAAATTGCTGTGATCATATGCACACAACAAAAAACAAATCTATCTACACCAAAAAGCAGGGCTATTCAATTCACGGTACTCAAGGGCCGAGCACTGCTGCTTTTCCAGCTTTCCTGTCACTTTTGGCATCATTATTACCAACTTCTAGGTCATTTTCACCCCAGTCTGGTCAGGAGAGCCAGCTGTGAAGCCTCTGGCCAATTAGAGCCAGAAATTATTAAGCTAAATACCTGGGAGACTTGAAAACAAGGCCTGGATTTGGAATCGAGGGCCAGATTTGAATAGGGGGGCCATAAAGCGTATCCAGCATTCAAGTAACCAGCAATCAGAATAAATCAGCATACAATTAACTATTATTATGAATTCTTGATAACACTATTCTACTAAAACTTGCGGTAAACCATCCAAGAATAACATAGAATAGCAAATAAAAACATTGTGTAAGAGACAGGCTGTGTGAGTTCCCGCTAACACCTGCAGAGCAGCACGCTTTAGCAATCCTTCTACCTGTTCTGCGACTGACAGAACACAAAACATTGTGAGGTAAACAAATATCTGTCTTAAAATCCCAGTTAATCACCCATGTGGATTAAAAGTAAGCGGAAGAATTGTGTTTCAATCAGCTGTTCCAGTACCAGGCTGCACTGCTCTCACAGCCTATTTTAGGACATAGAGGGCACTGGACAGAGGACACCCACTACAGGATGCCAGTCTATCGCAAAGCGCAACGGTGACACCAATTCACCTAACAGGTTGTGTTTTGGCTGTTGGAGGAAACCCAAGAAAAGACAGGGAGAACATGCAAACTGCATGGAATCCAGACCCCCCCAAACCGCAGAGGTATCAGGCCAGATGCGACAGCAGCTAGGAGACACCCACCTTGACGTCGAAGTTGCAGTCGAAGCGCTTGATGAGCACGATGAAGGCGCCACTCGAGTTGCTCCTCAGGGGCGGGGGCTCGATGGGTTCGCAGGCGTTCTCGGGCCGCGCACCAATCAGGAAGCCCTGCAAAGGGACAGCCAATCAGGAGGCATCTTCATTTCAGCTAATGAGAATCTGCCAGAGTCCACCTTTGATGAAGTTATGCTGTAGATCAACAGAGACCTGTGTGATTACAAAATCTGCCCATCGATAAGCTGTCATGATGATAAAGGAGAAACAGGGAGAACTTCCATACCAAGCGAAATCCCACTGGATCGACCGACAGCGAGCAGCATATCAGGAATTATGCCCCCTACAATCTCAGGACTAATCTGTAACCGTCAGGAAAGCAATTTTAATATGAAACTAACAGAAAGTTTATTTTGCCGCCGCACATTTCAGGCGTCTGGAAGAGATAACAGAAAACCCAAGGCAATTAGGTAGGATGGGCAGGGCGGGTATGGCTGTCCGCCAGTGTTATTGTCATGTTGGTTCTCTTAACTTTTTTAAAAAAATACTTTTAACATTTTCATTTGAAACCCAGTTTAGTTTTAGTGGTGTACATTTTATTAGTTTTTATTTTTAAAATATATATCTATTTCTATTTAGTTTTCATATACTGCAGTTTGAGTTTAAAGATTTTAAAAATGTGTTTCATAAGGGTGGACAAAACTGTAGTGCTATTGTGTCTGACTGTTTTAGAATTCTATATGACTACACAGCACACATTACGTACAATCCACTCATCCATTCATTTTCTGAAACCGTTTGTCTTATTCAGGGTTGAAGGGATCCTGCAGGCTACTGTACGAGCGCAAGGCAGGGATGCAACCCAGGATGGGGCACCAACCCATTGCAGGATGAGCACACACACACACACACACACACACACACACACAAACACACACACACACACACACACACACACACACACACACACAC
>JAODKF010006855.1:0-11206 GCA_026779585.1 Mormyrus proboscirostris
GCACTGGGGTGGTGTCCCATCCGGGGTAGTTTCCTGCTTTGTGCCTGTAGCCTCTGGGCTGGGCTCTGGACCCTTAATAAAGAAAATTGGTTGAGGTGTGGAAAAAAGATTAGAATTTCAATTAACAGCCCGCAGGCCTGATATCCCCCTGTAACAGATTAACCTTGTGTTGGTTTGCACTCTTTTGGTGCCCCCAGATTCCAGGGTTTTAATGAAAAGTACAGGAAAGAGAAATCTGCAAGAAGAATCCCTTTCCTCTTTGTCCTTCTAAATTCTAGAATATGTTTTAATTGGATAACATTGGGATTTAGCTTAAGAAATTTGTGGCAGAAAGTTCAAAATCATACTCATAAGATGACTGATGCCTCAAGTGTACATCAGCTGACAAAGCAAATATTCTGCTTGAGCTGAACAAAGCAGGTTACATAGTCTTGTGAATAAATTTGCGCATGAGGAATAGTTAAAGTATACAGTATTTACAACATGCTTTGTGAGTGTTCCATAATTGCAACAGAGACAGATTTAATTGTAATCAACATGATCTATTTACAGTAACGTTCATAACCAATACATCAATCTATATAATTTGATATAACTCAATACTTTCGTATATCTGCCTCATTAGGAATTTGTTGGAAATTGAAAATGAGAATAGCTCAGAAGGTAACCACGGAAGATGAATCACTGACACTGTATTGTTTGAGAGATATCAGGGGTAGTGCTTCCTCAAACCAGCAACCCAGAGTAAGAGGAAGTGGACACCGAGAGCTGCATGAGATTCCACTGGTTACAGTCCTTTAAAGTCAACCACAGCTTTTGTTAAACAGACAAAATGTTGCGCGCTAGCTCTGAGGAACAGAGCGGTGCCAATATTAATACAGTCTTACTGTCACCTACTAAAGCCAGCATAGTAACACAGGCAAACAAATCAGATAGTGTATTGTTTCCCAAGAAGTACTGCAAAGCTTTGGTTGGATCAATGCCATTTTCCCCTCTACAGTTACTAACATTTGGTGCAAGCAGCAATGTGTTATTAGTTTTTTTAAAAATCTCATTATACTTTTCACATGGCTCACAGTTGAAAGGGCTGTATTGTGTATAGCTGGCATCATATGAATTGTATGCATTGTGATGTTATTGACATTTGGTAATGGATTAAGTTATGTTTTTTCTGTACTTTAAAAAAAGTCACAGAAATATTTGCACTCCCGGGGTTTCTTAAACCACACGTGTTTGGTATTGCAGGACTTCTAGAGCCAGAGCACGCTATGCAAGGAATACTAAATACTTGCTGCATGATGCATTGGGACCGTGTGAGATAATTGTCCATCTGCAATCTGGAGGTATAGGGGGAAATAGAAAACAATCGATTTCCATTGATTGTAGAGAGCATTTGATTCATGCAAAAAATCCTCCATAATCATGTTCTAGGGGCTGTAATTGTGCATAATAGTTACAGTTACGATGGGAATTTAGATTAACACAAAACTATTTAGCACAAGAAGATGTAATGGAACTCCACTTTTCTGCTGATAATAGTCTTTGTCAATGAATTATGTGTGAACCTGACAAGTGTAAAGGTTGAAGTCTTTTAATTTCCGGTCCTGATAGTAAAATCCGGATTGAATTTTAAACCCAACCAAGATAGTGAACAGGAAAAAAACACTTTTTTTCACTATAGCAAGATGTCTTATGTCAAATATTCTTAGATGAATTACACTAATTATGATGGTATACATTTTACATTGCATAATGAATGCATTGGAATTGTTTTTCAAAGATTTTGTCATAAAACAACTAAGGGGTGTTATCTATGTAATTTTAAATACTGATTTTTTTATTGATTTTAATGCCATTATTAAAACTCAACAGAATGGTGCAAAGTATTGTAAATCTGTTTTGCCAGAGTTTACAGGCTGTAATATGTTTGGACAGGTGCCAGTTTTGAAAAAGAGGAAATAAGAAGAGGAGAAATGCACAAAAAATAAAGTAATGCAGATATTTCTTCTCTTTTTAAGTATATGCATATAATGAAATAGACTAGTATAACGCTAATATGTTTGTTGGCCAATAGGGTAATAATATAACTCAGTTCAGTTTATTTTTTTAATTTATATAACTACAATTTGTTTTTTTTGTCTTTATTACTTTTACATTTATCACTCTTATTTTGTATATATTTTTATATTTAATTATTTGTATTGTCCCAAATATCCTAATAAAAATGACAGTTAGTGCTGAATGGTGTTTTTTTTTTGTTTATGGTGGGATAGTGCGAGATGGACACAATTTTTTTGGCGGGGAGCACTGACTGGAGCGGGGGGGAGCATTGCCCAGGGTGCCAGACAAGCTAGAACTGTCAGTTATGATTTTAATGATCTCAGGGGGAACTTCTGCCGCCTACAGCAGCAAGAATATAGTGCATAAACGAATATATAATTTGTGCTTTTCCACAGTCATCAAGAACTGAGCCACACCCCAGCATACCGCAAACTGACGGTTTTCCATTGTAAATTATCTGAGCAATACCCAAACCATACCTGCTCTGACATGGCCCTGCTTGTTGGCAGGTCTGAAAGCATGACCAATCGGATCTGGTTGCATCATCACTATCTGATTGATCGAAATCCAGGGAGATATCAGTGATCTGCATGTATATGCATGGAGCATCCGAAGGAAAAAGTGCATATTCTACATATAATTTATTATTAGTAGAATTGGACATCACAATGTACCAATGCATTCCCGATGACTCGGAACTTGAAAATTTCCAACCTACTGCTTAAAAAAATACTTTAGAACAGTTCTACTGAGTAGATTCATAATGCAAATTTATGCAAGCGAAAGCTAATTCTGCTAGCATTTCATGGTAAGAAAAGATGGTGATTCTCACACACTTGCTAGCAGAAATTAGCACATAGTAAATTATGACGTACACCTTGAAAACAGTAAATAAACATCTCTTCAGATTTATGTCACTGTCACTCACCCAACAATGCCTTTACCAAATCTGCCTTTCTGTAGTGTACCTGTTCTCTTCATGGTATGGCTCGAGTTCAGCATGGTTCCTGTATACCATGTGGAAAAGTGTCAATATACTGCAAAACAGATACTGTATGGTATAAAGACAGTACGCGTAGTACAAACGGAATAAATATGGTGCAAACAGAATTAAGTACAGTATATGGTACACAAATCAAATATTCTGAATCAGAATGTGATATTCAAAATAAATATTTAAAGCTATGAATAATAATTATGGGTGTATAAAATATATTAAGTTGCAACAGAAAGTACCATATTGTATTATAACAAGACGTGTTACGTGTTCCAATTTGGAAGCCACTTCACGGATGGTTTAAGGCTATGGATGGGGAGTGGCACGTCACATAAAGTTAGCATAGTGTGGTGATGTCGGCTGGGGGCTAAATGTCCTCCAGGATACCGCCCCCTGAAGTGGACAGGCAGCATAATATAGCCCAATTTTGAAAGCATCCTCTTCTCTGCCACTGCCTCCAGTGGGTTCAGGGTCAGATCTGTGATAGAGCTGACCTGCTTAATGAGTTTGTTCAGGCATTCGGAAAAGCAAGCTGGCCTCTGTGGGCTGATAAAACATACACAGCAGCTTGCCACACGTCTTCAGAAAGTAGAGTCTGCTCTTGTCTTTGGTAGACAGTGCCGATGTGTTATGTTTGCTCAGGTAGCTGTAGCCCTGCACCATCCCTGCTTCCTCCCTGTGGATGGTTACTGGTGTCAGAGGCTCCCTATTATACTCGAAGTCCACCACTAACTTCTTTGTCTTGCTGATGCTGAGCTGCAGGTTGGTCTCTCTGCACCACAAGAAGAAGTCTCTTACTAGTCCTCTGTACTCTGACTCATCACCGTTGCTGATATATCCTACAACCGAGAAGTCATTTGATTAATTCTGTAGATGGTACAAGCTGGTGTATAGAAGGTAAACAAGATGTTTCCCTAAGGTCCCGCAGTTTTATAGACCACCATCTCTGACACACAGTTCTGGGGGTTCACAAACCATCTGTTACTTAAGTAGCCCATGATCCTGGAGACTGTGGGGGCATCAGGCTACCTGTCCTGAGGTTTTTCCCCAATCGGAGAGGTTAGATGGTATATGTTTGACTGGGGAAGTCAAGAAATTTGATCCTGAGTACAGTGCTGGCTTTGTCAAGGGGAGCTCTGTGAAACAAATAGATCAGAGCATCATCTACACCTTTGTGTGGCTGGTAGACAAGCTGTAGGGGATCTAGGTGTTCTGTTATCAGGGGTCAAAGCTGTTGCAGTGCCAGCCTTTCAAAGGTCTTCATCATATGTGAAGTGGGAGCAAGTGGTCTGAAGTCCATAAGAGAGCTGTATCATCCTTAATTTAAAATGAGAACCAAACAGGATGTCTTCCAGAGCTGGAGCACCTTCTGCAGACTCAGAAAGAAGCAAAACAGCTATGGCAGGACCCAGCAGAGCTGTCCTCAGCACCCTGTGTCTGATTCTTACAGTTTCCCGGGCTGGTAAGCAGAGACAAAGGGACTAGAAAGTGAATCGGGGGTGGAGATATGGGACTTGTGCATTTCCACCAATGTGGTGCCAGAGCCAGTGCTGGGATTTTTCCCTATCTGGAACTGGTTCCGTGCATTCCCATTGCAAGAAAAATGGTCCTGGGCCAGAAAAAATGCCTCCAGCACAACACCACAGAAAAGCTGGTCTCAGAATTTGGAACTGTAATGTCAGCAAAAGTGGGATGGGCTTTGTTATAATGGGTGTGAGTGGCACTGGTCTGTAGTTGTTTATACTGCTGATATTAGACTGTTTGGGCACTGGTATGATGGTGGCCGATTTCAGACAGGTAGGTACCAGGGGCAGGCTGAAAATGATTGTAAACTCCCCTGCCAATTAGTGGGCACAGTCTTTGAGTACTCTGCCTTAGATGTCATCAGGCCCTGCTGCCATCTTAACATTTACTGTCCTGGGGATCTGCCTTTCCTACTGTGTCAGTATTTGAAGTGTATGGTTATTGGAGACTGAAGTGTGGTTGTGTTGTGTGGCTCTTTTACCCCGAAGCGACTGAAGTAGCGGTTAAGCTCCTTTGCTAGCAAGACATTCCTGTCTGTGGGTGGGACTTTATTGGTCCTGTTATTTGTTAGGTGCTTGACGCCCTGCCACACCTGTGTCGGATCCCCATTGATGAAGTGATCTTTAATCATTTTCCTAGGTGCAGCCGTGGCTCTTTTGATACCTCTCTTCAGGTTTCTTCTGGCAATGCTGTACTGCTCCTCTTCCCTGGATCTGAAGGCTGCGTTTTGTTCCTTTGGTAGATTATATACTTCTTTTGTCATCCATGGTTTTCTGTTTGGGAAAACCCAGATACATTTGTTTGGTAGGTTGGAAGCAGTCCTGCAGCTGTAAAGATGCTCCTTCAGGCTATGATTTGACAGTTTTTGTGTAGGTTTTTACTCTCTTAATAAGAGGGCAGTAAGCTGGGGTTTAAAAGAGTGGTAGGTGATCTGCTTATCCAAAATGACGCTTTCCTCTTTGGTAACACATTTAATGTGTTGGTCGAATTTGGGGAGCACAGACTTCAGATCGACATGATTAAAATCTCCAACAACAAGAGGGCCGCATCATCGCTCTCTGTTGTTTGTTTGTAGCCATTACCAAGTAGCCTAGTGCTGATTTACCATTAGTGACTGGTGGAAAATATACAGCAGTCACAATCAAAACAGAAAACCCCCAGGGCAGGTAGAATGGTCTGCACTTTGATACTAGACACTCCAGATCAGATGTGCAGTGTTTGTCTATGATAGCAGTGTTTGGGCACCAGTGTTTGTTATATAAATGCACAGTCTGCCTCTACGGCTCTTATTGGAGTTGTTGTTGCAGTCACTGGGGGGGTTATGTGTCCTGTTAGTTCAATAGCTGTGTCCAGGACTTTCAATTTGAGCCAAGTTTCTGTAATGATCATTACACAGCTGTCCTGAATTTGTGTGTGCAAGGATACGCTTAACTTCAGCTAATCTATTTTGTTGGGAAGCAAGCTGGTGTTGGTGATGAAGAGACTGGGAACCGTTAGTTTGTGGGGGGTTTTTCTTAGCCTCGCATCCTCACTGCTTCCTTTCTCTTCACTGTCTTTGTCACCTTCAGCTATGGAACAGTATTGTGATTTATGTAGCCCCTGGTGCTCTTGCTATCGCTGCTGCTATCTCAGCTGGTAGCTGAAAAGTGCTTGTGATGGGAATTTTGTTTGTTATTCCTATGCGAATCAGGTCTTCTTCACTGTAGTTAATGGTCGGCACCCTGTTGTTAGAAAAACAGTAGCATTTATTTGAAAAACAGCTCTGAACCAGTATGTCTGTACATGCCACCACCTTCGTGAGACAGAGCGCAATGAGTCTCTGGCAACTATGAGATTTAAAGGCTTATTTTTTCTATTTGGAAAATGAAACAGAAAAAAAATCCAAAAAAAAAGGAATTCATGCAAATCTTTACTTTACTCTCACTTCCGCCTACGTACATTTCTGTTCCAGTCTTTTTTGAAACCAGTGGAAAGGCTGGCAAGTTCTCAAAAGGCACCAAGCAAGAACCAGCCCAGGACTGGCACCAGCATCAACTCTGTGTTGATGGAAATGCGGTATTGGTGTCTTTGTTGCAGAAGCCGCTGGGATATATGAAGGTTATAGAGGGAGGAGTGTCAGTGAGGAGCCAGGAATCCCCCCAGCTGGCACTCTGAGGCTGGTGGCTTCAGAACATTACTAATATCTTTCTGGATGGATAGATAAACACCACTTCAATTCTCAAAGCTCTCCTCAAGGGCCCCCCACGTCATTCGATGTAATCCTTAACTTTCACCACTAGTTCACTAATTAACTTAATTAACTCTGATAAAGAGCTAATGTGCAAGATCAGCTCTGAGGCACAAAATCTCTTTTAGCACTTCTGCAAATGTGCAGAGTAGGAGCTCCATCAGCATGTCCGAAAGTGCTGAGGTAACAGGAAAGATCAGTCCAGACAGCTACTGCACTGTTTATCTTGATCAAGAACACATGGCTATGCATAGAAACTAGATGGTGACTAGTTGAAATCATATAAAGGTTATTATCCTACTGGTGCACTGGAGGAATAACTTTAAATACTTTGAAATCAGATAAAACTATAAAGGGGGGCTGTCGGAAATGATAACATTGTGTTCCCCAGATGGCTCTGTCACCTGCTCTGCCCATCTGTTCCATACGTGTCCCACACTCACCAACTTGTACAATTTCTGGATGTGTTCTGGGTGTGAAAAGTAATATATGTTTTTTTGACCTTTTATTGTCCTTTTTGACATTGTAGGACTCAATCTACACTTGTTCATTTATTGCACATTCCACTTACATGTCAATTTGCAGCATCCTTCTCTACCAATTAGGTGATTGGTGACCTATATCTGAAAATGTAATTTATACTGTTTATATACTGCCTGGCAAAAAAAAAAAAAGTCACCATTTGAATTTTTCATGGGACAGCCTTTAGCTTTGATTATGGTGGTCATTTGTCGTGGCATTGTTTCACCAGGCTTATGCAACATATCACCCTTTGTTTTCATCCAGATTTGCATTCATTCTGCATTGACAAGTGAGTTGAACCACTTCATAAAGCCTCCTTCAGCACACCCCAAAGACCTTCAATGAGTTTAAGGTCACAAGTCTGTGGTGACCAAGTCATGCATGAAAATCATTTCTAATTCTCCCTGAACTTTGAGAATTCAAACCCAATGAATCTTGGCATTCTTGTCCTGGAATACACCCATGCCAACAGAAAAAAATCTATCAATGATGGATGGAGGTATAACCTGGCCATTCAGTAGATTCAGGTACTCAGCAGACTTAACTTTATGGCTGCATAACGTTGCAGGGCTGTAATAATGATTCAGTCATTGGCTCTTAAGTATGCTGATATAAATTCAAATGGCGGCTTTTTCTTGGCTGGGAAGTGTATTTTACATATGTTTAAATATGTATGTTCTACACACTCCTCTGGGACCAGGGTTTAAATCTCTACTATAGCCCCACGTGTGTGGAGTTTGCATGTGCTACCAGTGTTGTCATGGGGACCCCCCCCCCAGTCCAAAAACACGCAAAGGCGAACTGGAGTTACCAAATAGCCCATGGGTGTGAATGGTGTGTGTGAGTATGCAATGGGTTGGCACTACATCCTGGGCTGTTCCCTACCTTGCGCCCATGGGCTCTGGAATAGGCTCCAGACCCCCCTGTGACCCTGAATAGTACAAGTGGTTTCAGAAGACTGATGGGTGGATGGATTCTATATAGTTTTCTGTTGCATTACCGGCAACATTATCTGTGACATATCAGTAAGAATTTTAACAGATACACTAATGGTACACAGATTTATCTATGCACCATATAGGCAAGGTTTAACAAGAGAAATGACAACTGACTCCTTCGTGGTTTGCTTTGCAGATTCTTGGTAAGATGAAAAATTACTGTAAAATTTGTTTTTAATTAAGCATTGAGCCACACGGAAGGTGGAGGAACCCAATTGTTCTTACTGAGACCTTGGCTAGGTTGGGTAAGCTCTTGGATCCCTGACTGCGTCATTGAGCTACCCCAGCCCTAGTTCTGAAGCAGACTGTTCATTAGGCTGTTGATATCACAGGCCTGTCAGGTCTTGTCACAGTAGATGAGTGACCAGCTACAAAAATGAGATCCTTCCTCTCTGCACAGGATAAGCCAGAGTGTAATCTCTCTTTTGTCAGGGAAGAAGGTCCATGGGGTAAGATGGGAGATGCAATAAGGGCTGGAGATGGTCTTTGGGAGTTATACATTTATTTAATGCATCTCTGAGGGAGAGTTTATTAACTTTCTATTTCATGTATTTCATTTTTTATTCGTTTTCTGTATTGTAGAACTTGGAAATAAAATGTGTCAAGTAGCACAGCTTAAACCTGAAACAAAACTCTGCTTATGTACACACAATGTACTGTTGAATAATAGCTTTATAGCTGTCAGCTACAAAAAAGTATCCTTAGTTGTCAACATATAGCACCATAAAGTTTTACCCCTCCCAGATTGACGGTTCAGTGTAGGTTTAGAAAGACGACAGCTTTTGCTTGGCCAGTCTGCCTGCGGAGGGTCTCTGACAGCTGCTTTTGTCTCCTGAATGAGCTGAGTTGGCACCACCTTTTCAATGCCCATGTATATGTTATGTGACTGTCAGATTAAAATGATTTCCTGTCAGTCTTGTTCCAGCCTGGATTAAACTGAAATCCCAGGTGTGACAGGTAGCGCATTAAATTACTACTTTGGCAAGTCTCTGCTTGCTCCCATATATATCCTACAGACAGGTAGTCCATATTCTTTACCACGGTCATACTTGAGCCCAACAGCTAGCAATATCACAATCGCTCATTTAAAAGTAGTGAGATGGTTCTAGGAATGTCAGCAGTGACCTGTTAGGAGACAAGAAGGAAGTATACTATGCGGGACAGACATGGGCTAAAATGTGTGGCAGTAGATTCCAGGGTTGGGGCCATTCCAAAATGAACTCATCAATTACAATCCAAATCAGGAAATGGAACTGGAGTTCGGACTGGAAAAAAAACTATGGGGAATAGAACTGAAATTGAATGCAAATTTCAGGGATATTTAAATTCCAAATCTAGTTCCATTTCCTGATTTGGATTGGAATTGATGAGTGCATTCCGGAATGGCCCCAACCCTGGTAGATTCATATAACAAGCACCTAGCTATCAGGAAATCACCTTTACTGTATGTACTTTTTATTCCTTTTTAGTTGGCTCTCCCCATATTGTTAAAATAGAGATGTATTTATCTTTTGTGCATGGGGGACATTGTACTACGTCCTACGGAGGTTCTGCGAACTGAAACTCATTGGGTGATAATAACTTGCCTGATACAAAAAAAAATAATAAATAATCCCTTATTCATAGAATTTTGCAGATTCACTCTTGCATAACAAAGACAATTCAATTCTCATTTCAGTTAATAGATTCAGCTGCTTTGGTATAAATGTTATAAAATATACATATTATTATTTAGCTTGTGTTAATCAATGAGCTATCTTTTTATATCTGCATAATTAAAAGGATGAGAATTAATAATTTCGTTTTTAAATTAACAATAATAAAAATAATAAGAAAATGAGCAATTCATTGTGCCAGTGCCTGGTATTTTCCCTAGTGCAACATTTAGAAAAATACTCAGGTGTCACATCGCAAAGGATGAAGGACTGAGGGGCAGGCACCCGGAAAACAAAAGGGGCTTTTTTGTCAAAACAAGAGCAGGGTAACAAACAGGAAAATGAGGGGTCAAAATGGGAAGACTAACTAGGGGATGGGCACAGGCAACAGAAGGGCTGGTGTTAATCACTGGACTGGAGAACACAGGACTGGGAAGCACGTATATATTGAACTATCAAAGAACTGATGTTGATGTTTCCCACGTTATGACTGGGGTTTATGAACATGACACAGCTGGGAAGAAAATTCTGGAGGACCAGCCGTGACTGCTGCTGGTTATACTGAGGGATGGACAGGATGGGTAGTGACATCAGGTTAACATTTGGTGCTTATCTTTGGGTACCTCGTACCTTTAAAAGGTGTACCATGAACCTGCAAATGAGTTTTCCAAAGTAATGCAAATACCTCTGTTTTATATTTTAAAAAATTGACTAAATTGCAGCAAGATCAAGATGCAGGAGATAATTATTATCTCTTTTAACTTCAACTAAATGAATAAAAATGAAACAGTACAGGTGCACGGGAATGATTTTTTTTTTTTTTAATAAACCTAAGAGATAAGCAATTAACTATAAAAACACTGTAGCACCTTTTTGTCAGATGCAATTACAGTTATTTTTCATGGTCAAATGTTAAAAATGGAATGTTCCAGAAACATTTTCTGGCAGTATGTCAGGTCAAGAGATCCCCTTTATAAATGCACCTGTTTATTAGCATGGGTCTATTTAGCTTTGCCTGTCATTGACATAAAGCACACAGAAGAACAGCACTACAGCAGAGGCTAGTGTCCTGCACTCTAATGCTTCATCTGCTCTCCTTAAATTTCAGCAGAAACACCACAAAAAGCTTGCCAGGTGTGATATACGTACAGTACAGGCCAAAAGTTTGGACACACCTTCTCATTCAATGTGTTTTCTTTATTTTCATGACCATTGGTAGATT
>JAODKF010006856.1:0-11202 GCA_026779585.1 Mormyrus proboscirostris
GTCATATCCTCTCATGGCTTCTGTTACCACTGCTATGCAGATGACACCCAACTCATCCTCTCCTTCCCTCCTTCTGAAACTCACGTCTACACTAAGATATCTGCATGTCTAGCAGACATCTCATCTTGGATGACCGCTCACCAAGTAAAACTCAACCCTAGTAAAACGGAACTGCTTTACATCCCGGATAATCCACCCCCCCCCCCTCCTGGACCTTGCGATCTCTCTCACTCCCTGATCCGTCTTGTGCCTATTGCTCGCAACCTTGGGGTTACCATGGACAATTGTCTGTCCTTTTCCTCGCATATCACCAACCTTTCCCATTCTTGTTGGTTTCTCCTGGTTAATATCAGAAGGATACGACCATTCCTCTCCAAACAGGCTACCCAGATACTTGTTCAGTCCCTCGTCATCTCCCGTCTAGACTGCTGCAACTCACTGCTAGCAGGTCTACCACTGAGTGCCATTCGCCCCCTCCAACTGATTCAGAATGCAGTTGCTCGACTTGTGTTCAACCTTCCCAAGTTCTCCCACACCACTCCTTTGCTGCGCTCACTACACTGGCTTCCTATGGCTGCCCACATCAGATTCAAAACACTGATGCTCGCATACAAAGCCAAAATTGATCTGGCACCATCCTACCTAAACAACCTCATCACACCCTGCACTGCACCACGATCTCTCTCCTCCAGCACTGCTCGACTGGTCCTACTTCCCCTCAAGGCACAAGGAAGTCGCATCTCTCGGCTCTTCTCTGTTCTGACACCAAATTGGTGGAATGAACTCCTCCTTGATGTCCGAACTGCTGAGTCACTTAATGTCTTCAAAAAATGACTTAAGACAAACCTTTTCCAGAAATGCATAAATTATCACTTCTGGTATTAAACTCTGAGGTCTTCAAAAAAAAAAAAATCCCAACAGAGTGTTAGATCGTGGGTATTCATAGCCTTAGTTCAACTGAGCTAGTATCGAGGAAACTTTATAGCAGTCTTAAAGCACTTATGTAAGTCGCTCTGGCTAAGGGTGTCTGCCAAATGCTGTAAATGTCATCTACATGTATTTTACAATTGCTGTTAGATTTTTTTTTTTTCTATTGTGAAAACAACATGATTTTTTTACAGTTTTTTTTTTTCTTTTATGTTAAGTGAATTAAGGATGCCGTGTAAGGTTGATGAAGAAAGTGGCTGGCATTTCGGTAAGTTTTCAGACACGGCAATGGCTTTACTGTTTCGGAATTTGTCGCAAATATCAAGAAGCTTGTCAGCGGTGGATTTACTGTATACAGGAGGCAGCAGCAGTGGGAGACTCCATTGAGGCTGCTGCGAAAGACTTCGAGGACCGAAGCTTGAAGTGGTTTCACACGGTTCATTTTATACTAGGGACAGTTGCATGGCTTATGGACACGATAGACGATGATTGTAAGGTGTGTGCAGCATACTGCACCAATTTATGCTGGCATATGTGTCGCAACGGTCCGGCGCCTTATCTTTATAATTTTGATACGGTTACAAAAAAAACTGCATACCACAGTTGGCAGTAATACTGAACGTACCACGGTGTTTAACACAAATCCACCCCCAGCGCAATTATTCAAAGGGCTATTGATGTCGTTTTAAATAAGCTGAAATGTGTGCAATATATGCAGCATGCTTGATGGGTTAATGCGCCGTGTTATAGACCCTCATCACACGAGGGATGTGTATAACACGGATCTGGCTTACTGGCCTATGGCTTGGCTCAAGCAGACACCGACAGGCGTGAACGGTGAAATAATTACAGATGTCTGATATATGCATGCTGTTTAATTGTCTTTCGAATGTTAGTCTAAAGGTTGTGTGTCTTTTTATTTTATCTACTTGCATGTAACAAAATAAAAATGTGTTTTTAGCGATTATCCATAGTATGGCCTGTTTTGAGTCCCCATAGTGTTTTGACCAAAACTTATGGGTATAGAACGGCAAAGGGCAAAACAAACATGAAAGTGAAGGGAATCACGTTGCACCAATTCAAAAATGGTTAACATCGTGTGCCTCACAGACTTGGTCCATGACTATGTGAGTAACCCACGCGATCCCCCTAGAGAGAGCTCAGAACATCCACGCAGCAGATTGTGAGGGATAAAAGGGGCTTCCTTTTGAAATTAAGACAGTAAGCAAGTGTTTCAAGGTGGTGTACACCAAGCAACAGCTTCAGTCTGATTGCACCACATTGCCTTATGGATACTAGTGATGGGTTCGACAATCGCCTTCAGCATCCATTCTCTTGTATTATATCGGGAGCGAGTAACTCTGACAAGTCATATTTCATTAAGATACTGTTGGAAAATGTGGATTATACATTATCCAGAGTGCCTGAAAATGTTGTATGGTGCTATTCTTGCTGGCAACCGCTGTATGAATTGTTGTGCAAAGTAAAGAACAGCGAGTTATTACATAAAAAAAAAAAAAAGGCAATGTTGGCCGCCTGTCACGCTCAGATCGTCTTGAACCTGCTTTGCATTGTAAACAAACCGGTCACAGTTCCTCGTCATGAATGTTTTTATGACTCTCGGAAAGCTGGGGTGATCAGGAGGATTTCCATATGAGTCAAAAAACTCTGTGGTGCTGACATACCCAATGAATAGCGCAAGCCAGTGTGCAGAACTTGGGTGTGTATTGACGATGAAGATTGTGGGTAACTTAAGTTTTACATCCTCCAGCTCATCACAAGCTAATACTCCATAAAAATGTCTTGCCGTCCATCGGTTTCTACTAAGGATATTCGATAGCTCCAGGGTGTTCATGGCTAGTAGTAATCGTACAAGACGTGTCTCCTTTGATTGATCTTGATTATATTATCAAAGGATGCGTAGATTATCAGTGTGACAGTCCTGGTCAGAGACTGGTGGAATCTCATCTCCAGGCGCATATTTCCACTTTTAACCATAGAGAGGTGTTGATTGCAGCCTTCGTCCGGTGACAAGTTAAAGGCGTACAAAGTGTAGCTGCTTATGTACGTTTCTGTCAACAGGAATCGTTTTTCAAATATCTCCCCATGGCCAGAACCAAGCTGTAATACTCACGGGCAACATTTCCCCTCTTAAAATCTGGCTAAAAGGGTTTTGCGGGATAATGGTGACCATCGACATAAAGCGCTACAAATTCAGCATCAGTTGGTTTCAATCGTAGGCACCCATAAGGCCCATGTTATGTACAAATCCGATGACAACGGTTTTAGGCAGTTGCCCTAGAAATACATTTTCTTGAGCGCATACCAGCTGCCATCAGCCACTCTTGATCGGGTATTTCGCATTTGCTGTCAGCAAGGCGCTCGCATCACCCAGTTTGACAGCTGTAGATACAGAAACTTTAACAAAGAGGGAAGCCGATACGATTTTGAGCGAGTACTGTTCAGCATCACCGCTCATGAGGAAAACTCATCTTTGTTTCGAATCATTTTAATTTTCACATCGACTCCATTTAGCATTAACCTGTCTTGAAAAAATATGACTGTATCGGAGCCATCAAATCGAAAACGCTGCTTTTTGCTGATAATGCAGCTCTTTTCTCTAAACCCTTGTTTTTGCCAATCAGGGTCGGTCTCGTCCATAGCTCCAGAACCGTCTTTATAAAACAGCCCGCAGGTAAACTGCCTGGATAGAGTTCCGACGCTGTAATTAAGCCGGCACTCTATCATAGCTCTGTAAGGGTACATAGTGCTAGACTGGCTTACTAGCCGGTTACCCAACAATACGTCCACTTGTGAGAAAATTGATGCAATTAGGTAATTCATGACCCCCACCTTAGCAGCAGGGTCAATGTTTGTCCCATTAGCTCTTGTGATTTGATACCGGAGATGCAGTAGCGTGTTGTTCAGGTCTAGGTAATCTTCCCCATTACCAGTGGTAAAAAACTCCAGGGGTCCATTATCTGTTAAGGCTGAGAGTGGTGGCACTTCCACATATATATTTTTATCAATGCTCGCCTGTGTGTATGGCACAGCAAAAATATCCGATTCTGATTTCATACACTCCTCTGACAGGTTGTGTATGAGGGCCATGGTTTTAGGAAATGTATCTTCTCTCGCTTCTTTTTGACTACTGCGGCTCTCTTGGTCGACGCCCTGCGTTTTTTAGCATCGGTAATTCGATCCCCAGGGGGCCTTTGGCGCTTACCACACGCCAGCACCATGAGCCCAGAGCCCTCCTGCGGTGGTGTTAATTGCACTGTTATTGCCCCCGTTATCACATCTTTTGCTATATTTTGCGCTGCCGATTTTTAAATGCGGCTTCGCCATATTGAAAGTCCTTTGCAGAAATGATACCAGAATTCTGAAGAGTCCTCGAAAAAGACCCCCCAGACCCCCTCTGTACATGACAGGGGCTCCGTTATATCCGGGGAGTCCATTACCAGCTTGGTTTCTGTAGTATTCCACATATTGATGTGGATCTGAAAAGCCGTTGGCGCTGTACATTATTGGGGGTAGTACTGCTTAGCTGATCTGAAATGCAGTTTTATGATCGTTTTCCCATATCAGAAGGGTATCACCTTGTTCTGGTCAGTCTTTAACTCAATGACTATATTACCAATATGATTTTTGCAGAGCAACAAGTACAGTAATGAATCCTGTCATACGATATTGTGACCATCGAGTTGTGTTCCCCTGCTATTTGTACGTCCCGTAAAAGAGGCAGGAAACTGTCACCCACTTTTTGATGCTCAACAATATCTGAATACACGTAAATCGTGTAAAAGCCAGCGCCTATGTCTGCAGGGTCAGAGCCGATGGTGTATCGCAAATCTTTTGAAATACATCAGGAACAAACCCCAGCATCCTTGCAAGGTTACCTTTTGCTTTAAAAGCCATGTGGTCCAACCTTATAGACTTTATTTTTTATCACACCATAGTCAAGTTTTAGTTTTGACATTCCCAGAGCATCGTTCGTCTCACTGATTAGGTTTTCAATATCTCTGTAATGACCCCCTTTTAGCTTGTATTGCAGGAATGCCGGCATTGACACTCCGCCAGCCACGTAAAATAAGGTGTCGTCTTCTACCAGCATATCCCACATTCACGGGTAGTGGATTTCTGCTAATCCTACTGCCCATTTACCGTTCAGATCAATCGGTTTGGCTAGTTTTGAATTGTAGCTTGATATGGTATTGTGTGGGAAAACATCCATAGACGCATGCTGGGGAGCGTTACATAAAAAACGCTTTCCTCCATGACTGCTTTTGATGGATATGTATGCCAGGAACACGTACCATCGCACTTATATGTCGACTAATGGGCTAGCTGGGATCCAGCTGTTAAATTTGTCTGGCCACCCCAGCCATTTCACTAAAAACATATTTTTTACCAAGCAGCATTTTTTCCGCAATGATTTTCTCAACTAAAAAAATTATTTTCTCAAAAAAGTTTTTATCTTTGTCTAGTCGGATCTTTTGTAGCTCTACGCCGTAAAATGTCCCCCCTATGATTTCCCTGTCATAATCTTTTAGCCTATACACCGGCGGTGATCAAGATAGACGCTCGGTGTCTGTAAAATACTCGTCCGTGAAAGTTTGCTCATATCCTTTGGTAAATTTCCGCCATGCTTTCGATACCCTGACCACATCACTGATATTAAACTTATAACGACGCTTTTCAGCTGCACCAGGCGTCAAGCTATAAATGATGTTGAAGACTTGGGCTGTGTTCCGTGCACTTATCTCAACCGGCTTCATTTTAATGGTACTGTGGCAGCTGTTATTGTAAGCACTCGCTAGATCTTGTACGATGTCCACATACCTTCTTGTATTATAAGCCGTAAAATAGCACATTCGTTTCTTTAACGTGCGGCTAAACCTTTCCAATACAGATGCCTTGACATTGTTACCAGTGGTGAAATGTATTATCCCATGTTTCTCTGTAAGCTTATGAGACGATGTGTTAAAAAACTCTGGATCGGTTTGCAGCTTTTTAGGGATCCTGCCTTCAGAGAGAATGTTTTCAAACATGACCGACCACTTTCAAAACGCACCGCAGCAGATCGAGGACCAACACCTCGGTTTGCTGCAAGAGGTGCTATATTAGCTAAACGAGCCCGAGGTCCAGGAAGACCCCGTGGTTTTAAGTTTAGCCCGCCGGAGTGGAACCCTCTTGAGTGAGGCACCCCCGCACGGAAACGCGTACCCCACGCAGGAGGTCTCCGGCGGCTGACGGAGCGGATAATGGAGAGGCTGATCCAGCTAGTCGCTATAACTGGCAAGGATGCAAGTCCTTTCTGTGGTGCTGTCAGCTTCACCACCACAAGCTGCCTGGAGAAAGAAAAGCACCGGCAGAAGACCAAGCGATCATCCTGGGATCCACGTCTCTTTGCCCTGCTTCCAGCCTATTGATGTCCCTCGCCAGGCACCCCTGGTGGCTTATCACTTCTGGGCAGCATGCCTGGCCCTTAAAGGGACCACGCAGTACCGGGAGGCGCTGACCTTGGGTGCGCTGAGCTGACCGACCTCACGCCAGATGCTGCAGCCGCTACGACCGGTGCACCTCCCAGTGTTGCAGCCGCTATGTCCGTCCTGCCTGTCCCACCGGCACCCGCCGTACCTGTCCTGCTTGTCCCACCAGCGTCCACCGTTCCTATCCTGCCTGTCCCGGCACATGCTGAGGATCCCCCTGCTGGCCCAGTGTCGGCGGTCGCTGCGGCGTCCCCTGCTGCAGTGTCTGAACTCCCTGCTGTGCCACCCAGCAAGGCTGCGGCACCACTTGCTCCCTGCTCCGTCTGAGGTACCGACACCGCCTCTGCCTGCAGCTATCCCCAGGGCTCCAGTGCCGGCCTCATCTCCGGCAGCACCCACGGCGCCGCCTGTGGCCGCTGTCCCAGCGCCACCTTCTGAGGCTCCTGCCTCGCCGAAGATGGCCCTTGCTGCGTCTCGCCGGTTCTGCCTGTGTTGCTAGCCCCGGCACCACCTGCAGCTACGCCTGCTGCTCCGCCTCCGGTGCCTCGTCGCCTGCCTGCGGGCCCTCCAACGGCACCTCGTTGGACATCTCCGGGTCACCCTGCTCTGGCTTGGCATTGGACGGCACCTTCCCCAGCTCCGGCAGCGCCGTTGCCTGCCACGGCTTCCCCCTCCTGCCTGCCTGCGCCAGTCTCCCCTCCTGCCCCCTCCTTGTTTCCTCTGTCTGTCCCTCCGTCTGTCTCCTTACCCCCTTCGTGATCCCCTCCTACTCCTGCCTCCCTGTCACCTGCGGCCCCTCTGGTAGCCTTCCCTCGCCCACTCGGGTTCTCTCAGGCTCCCCTTTGTCACCCGACCCTTCCTGTCAGGCCTTCCTTGTTCGCTCCTCGTCTCTTTGTCCCTCCTGTCTCTGTTCCTCATTCCTCTGTGCCTCCTGTGTTCACTCCCAGCCCTTTAGTTCCACCTGTCGGTGTTCCCTCTGTGTCACCCTTTCTGGTTTGTTTGTCCGCATTCTCTGTCCTATGTCAGGTTCTGTCGTGGCTGCTGCCCCTGTGTTTATTTTGTGTTTCGGTCTTGTTCCCTGTGCCCCGGTGACCGTCTCGTTTTTGTTTTCCTGGTTCGTCTTGTTCCCGGTCTTGTCCTGTCTGCCACTCCCCTTGGGGTACACCCGGAGTGCGTGCCTTAGGGGGGGGTTCTCTCATGACCTGCATGTCCAGTCCTTGTGTGTGCCACGCCCCCTCGTCATCCACGTGTGCTTCCCCGATGGTGCCCAGCTGTTCCCAGTTAATTCAGCTTCTGTTGTTTATATTAGTCTGTGTCCTCCGTAGTCTATTGTCGGTCATTGTTATACTCCTATGTCGGTGTCTACCCCGGTTTCACTAATAAAGCCATGGTTACCCATCACTCTACCTGCCAGCCTCCTCCTTCGCTGCGGCTTGCCTGCTCGCCCACCGCGGAACGTGACATCTGCTAATCATACTTTATTCGATTTTTTTTTTTTTTTTCTTTTTTTTTTTTTTTCCTCAAGTTTTATATAGATGCATTCATTATGCGGGAATATGCAGCCCCGTGCACCATGCTTGCAATGTCTTGGCGGCTTGCGAGTCGGTGTCGTCAAACTCCTTGCAGGCTCTGTCTCTGTGTGTGGCAACAATTTGTCTGCCGGTAGCCATTTTCAATCCCAATTATACAGTGAGGCGGCTCTCGAAAGAAAATATTTTCTCTACGCGCATGTGCTACAGGACAGCGAGGGGGAGAGAGAAAGAGACAGAGAGCACATGTGCTCATTTTAACAAGAATTACCCATGTTATTCCTTGATTTTTGTTGTCGAAATGCTTAGGACGCTTTACTTTATTATTCACATTGGTAAAAAAGTGCTTCATTACTTATAAAACATTATGATTTATTTTAAATAATAGACGCATCGTTGCTGTCGCCATTTTGCAATGGGACATCTGCGTGAGTGTGCCTGCGCAACCTTAGGAGCTCCTACGTCATCATTTCACCCGCGAATGTACATGTCCCAGCTGCGGGGCTAAATGTTTGCTTCAACCTAACACTGGTAAATACAGCTAAAAGTTTTTCTTCTTCTTTAAACATGTTGGTTAAATGTAATGAATTTAGGTGCTTTCTTCTTTTTAAAACGACATGTTAATTCCGCATGTGTTTGTAAACTCAACGTTTGCTCTTCTGACAGTGCTTCATTCGGGCATGTTTTTACTTGTTTAAGTTCCACCTGCTTTTCTTTCTTTTAAAAAATAATACTAAAGTTTTTATTGTTTAAACATTTTGGTGCTTTCTTCTTTTAAAATACGCCTGCGCTTGTGTCTACTGCAGGACGGAACCCCAAACTGGCCGCGTACGCAATGACTTACGTTTATCCTGCTATATGTTTTATTATTTAAAACATATTTAAAAATAACACATTAATAAATACATGTACTGCATTTTTATTCTATTAAAGTTTAATGACAACCCTTATCTCCCATAAGAGTGTATGATACAATATGGACAAAACCCTCAACCAATCAGAATAAAGGATATGCCCCCTCCATCTTGTGATGTCATAGAAAGGGGGAAGCTTTAAGCTCCTCCCATTGTACCATATAACCTTTTTTAAACATCCCAGAGCTAAAGCTGTTCTGTAAGGAGGAATGGACTAAAATTTCTCCAAGCCGACGTGCAGGACTGACCAACAGTTACCGGAAACATTTAGTTGCAGTTATGTTCACATACTTTTGCCACTGACAGATATGTAATATTGGATCATTTTCTCCAAATAATTTACCAAATGAATTTTTTTCATCTCACATTTTTTACTGCGTTCTCTATATCTACTTCAAGGACTTGTGTAAGAATCTGATAATGTTTAAGGTCATATTTATGCATAAATGTAGACAATTCTACAGGGTTCACAAACTTTCAAGCACCACTGTATGTCTTGCTAAATTTGTGGTATTTGTATAAATAAATATATTATTATATTTATATATATATATATACACACAGTACAAGTTCCAGTTTAGACTAAACCTTTCTTTTACATAATTTATGAGTTTTGTTCCTTTGTATAATAAATTTGAAGCCGTAGGCTCTATCCCATTTAAAAGAAAAGGTGGTGTAATTATTTTTCTATGCTTTAACTAACCTTCTGTGTGTGTGTTTATGTTAATTAAAGGAGAAGGGATAAGAACGGCCTATGTATCAGGCTCTGGTGCTTGGCAGAGCTCACTGGCAGGTTAGAAATTATAGACGACTGATGATTTGACTAATTAGAGAATGATTGCAGAAACTCATTTGAGAGCTAAAAAGCATTAGCTATTAGTAAGCTGCATAAATAACTGTTATTATTTTCATGTTCAATCTTCATGTTATCCAGGTATTGTTGGCTGTTTAGTAACACCTCACAGATAACACTGCATGTTGCCTCACTGGATGATACAGTTTGTGTCTTCTGGCTGTCCTCATTCCCCAGCAGCCAGCAAACGAGTATGTCGGCCAAATTCAAATAATGTTTAAATGAAGAAGATAAACGACAGTCCTACAAATTAACAAATGCAAATAGCCACAGGCAAGGATGCACAATTCTGGATTTTTGCAGATATTTGATATTCAGATAAATTTTTACCAATGTCGATAGCTGATACACGCAAACATTTGGGTGGTTGCTCCCACAGTATATTCATTAATTAAATAACTCAAGTAGAGGCTTTTTCACTGTTGCTGGGTTTTTGTCTTCCATTCTTTACAGGATGTCTTTGTGCTGTTCAGGATGATGACTCTTAAGATGCGTAATTAAATCGATAGTTTAAAACGGGTGTTGTTCTACCCCTCCTCGCATCACCGGTGCTTTACAAGCATTGCAAATAGCAATTCCGTTATCTGTTTCAGATACGTCCATACAGCCGACATATTGAAGCTTTTTATTGGTCCTCATAACATGCATTTAACCTGATCGTATGCATATCGTTAACACGTCACGTTACTGGCCAGGCTAATTGGCAGAGATGTTCATATTTGCCACTGCTGTCAATGAACTTTTTAAGCTTTCATTGGCGCAAACCGAAATGTGTTTTCGAATAGTACAGACAGCATAGTACAGCATATATGGATGGTTGGACCTAATCGCACAATCCTAATATTCCACACCATAACATCAACCTGACTATACGGCGCACATGAAATTCAGGGAGTAATGTACACATCATGTGTTGTCTGTCAGCTAATTAGGCTAACCCTTTTCTTTATACACCTTCCATTTGCAACAGCTTCTTAAATAGGTCTATTTTTTAGTGAAAGACAGGTACGGATTACGGGCCATAAACTGAGTGCATAAATAAATTCTCTTGGTAGTAAGGCAGCACTTCTTGCTTCCACTGGTGCTGCTAGGCAGTTGAGCAATAACATCAGGTTAAAAGGGAAGCTAAATTATAACCACAGTGTGGCAGTAATTCTGCGTGTTCTCACTTCCCTATGCTGCTATATTATCCTTAAACTTTAATTGGAAATCCCTGCTCTCGACAACTGAAGCAATTCCTTTATTAGGGCAATATTTTGTTGTGCATATTTTGTCTATTTAAATAAAAACCCCTAATTACCTAATAAGTGATAACTTTGAAACCAATTGAGTGGCCTTGCCAATAACTTTGTGATTGAGCTTCAGATTTATTGATTGGTGGGTTTTATTTTCAATATAAATTTAATGATAAACCACCATAAAAATATAGTGGGTCTTACACATAGCCTATATCTCTATTTTGTCATGGAGGGGACCCCATGACAAAA
>JAODKF010006857.1:0-11177 GCA_026779585.1 Mormyrus proboscirostris
CCCCTGAGGAACTCACCCAACGAGCAGCATCGATAGTGGAGATCACTACCGCAGGCTGCGTCCACATGCGGACTGGGATCTTCCGTTTATCCCTCGACAGGCTCTCGGAAACCAGCCACTGGCATGCAAACACTCTGGGGCTACAAATGATGGATTCCTTTAGAATATTTTCTATTTCTGCATGAATGTGACATAAAACATGATCAGATTTTTGTCTAAAGGAAATAGAATCCAATCAATCATACACTGAGGGAAATGATCCAGTTTTGCACATTTGTGTGTATATAAAAAAAAAAAAAAAAAACCTGCTCGGAGTATCCGTTCATCTGAAGGGGAATTCAGATGTTTCAATCAATGGGGTAACAATCAGTGCACAAACTTCTGAGCATCACTATTTCACCGAACGGCCAAGAGGGGGCGGGATATAGCCAAGGCCCACCCCAACCCTCTTTTTACCAACCTTTGACCATTTAATTTTTTTTGGAAAACAGCCACCCTCACCCCTGCTGTCAGCCCCCCCACACTCTCTGACCATGTGGGCTTCTGTGGCTCCGGTAATGGAATGTCTTCGGGCACCGCATGAGGAAAAACGGAGAGCTATCGATCAAAGGCACAAGCGTGGGTTTCGGATCCTCTGTTAAGATTAGGACTGTTTAGAAAGATGGATGGCCATTGTCACCAAGTGGCACCGTCCCCCCACAACCCTTAAATGGAATCTGAAGATTCTCTGTGATAGTTTAAATTACCCCAGTAAAAGTTGTGTTGAGGTCGGTCTGGGGTGGGTTCAAAGGTGAGGCAGGTGGGGGGCTCTCATCATCGTCAGTATTGAATAATAAAACTGATGATGACTTATTATTATTATTATTATAAATTTTTCCTCACCCGGGCATCCTTGGTTCCAGCGGGGTGTCCCCTTGTTAAGGTTATGTGTTGCCGCTGGGGTGTCGCCCCCTTGTGGTGTTGGAAGCAGATGCAGTACCTCTTCATATTTCAGGGCCAAATATATTGCCCCTTTCCAGTGTGAAGGCTGGAAACAGTACCTCCTTCCAGTGTATGGGGTGGGGGGGGCTGGACCTTATACATCAATACCAGTGGAGCTGGGACTTCTAAGATCTCCCGTCAGCCCTCAGGTAAAGGCTGACTAGCATGCAGGAATGGGGGAGGTTCTCACCAAGAGCAGGGGTAACGTTCCTGAAAAGCAGCGTGTTCGGCAGAACCTGCTCACCCATGCCAGCGCCTAATGGCTAATTGGGGTTTACGGCACCCGGCACTCCATGTAAAACTAAAGCTCGTGCTGGTGCCCCCCATCTCTGCTATGAGTATATAAAACCCAGCTGTGACACAATTAAGGTGATAAAAGCTCCTAGACACAATGGGACAATACAGGATTCCCTGGATACACCACTACATGGCAAATAAAAGTTTAAATGCAGTAGTTGTTTAATGATAGTAATTCGACGCGGTCCAAGCAGAGCAATTCTAGGGGGCGTCATTCATCTGTGAATACACCCCTATGAATTTATTTTTCCACATATTGTTCACTGATTATTGGTTTTTCAAGAACCACTTAAGACCTGTTATATTAAAAGAGCAATCTTAAGAATTAAAAAATAATTCCCTCCCATTGGGTTTTGGGGGGTTTTTTTTATTATAAATGAATTAAAGAAAGGTCAAAAATATTTTGAGAGCCGATATTAATAAGCGTCCGGCCTAGTGCCTGGTGTCTGGAGACAGGCAGGCCTTTCATTTCCACCACATGCCACCGTGGCCTCTTTCAATGAACCGGCCTCTTTAAAAATTGATTTATTCTGTTCATAAAGTGGTCCCGTATCAGGAATCACAATAGTGTGGCCTTTAAGATATAAGGGTGAGGGCTGTCCTTTCTGTTTGCAGACAATGCACTTGTAAATAAAACCCGCCCGAGACCAGCGTCACGGCGCAGGGTTACGTGCATCGTAAGCTTGACTCGGAATTCCGGCCGGCTGTTTCTGAGCTCTGGTACGAGGTCAGACGGAGCGGGAAATGGGGCAGTAGGGCTATAGAGGTGACCGAGAAATTGGACTTGGCTTCTGGTAGTACACAGGGCGGAGCTTGGCTCAGTGGGTTCAGCCTCTCTGCCTATGATCGGAAGGTTGCCAGGTCAAAATCTGCAGAATAGTCACATCTCTCCCATTGGAACCCTGAGCGTGGCCCTTAGCCCCCTCCCAAAATACTCGGGGGGTGCTGGATAAATGGCCTGATAAATGGCTTGATCCTGCCCTCAGACCTCAAGCTACACCCTCAACTGTATATATGTGTGTATATGTCTATAGAATGTATATAACATAAATTATGTATTTATATTTATTAATTATGTATTTATATTATAGATATTTATAATAATGTCTCTCAGGAAAGAGGGCATGATGGGATAGGTGAAACTTAATGAATTACAACATACCTCTACTCATACGGATGGCAAATAAAGTGTCATTTCATTTCAGTCATGTTTCTATATGTCTGCAAAGCATTGTTCCTGTTTGCCACTGTATGACATTAACTTATCGAAGTCATTCAGTGATGTCATTTTGAGGAAGTTCTCAAGTTTAATAAGAGGAGATTTTTAATAAATTTGCACAGTAATAATTATTCAAATGTCATTGTTAGGCTTTGTGAATTATGTATGTGTTTAATTGTTTAGGCGGTGTTGTTCCCAGATTAAAAGATCTTTTGGGGGGATATGTTTTATGAAGACTGTGAATTAATTCCCCTGTTTAATGGTACAGCAGCCGTTCCCTCCTGGAACAGAAATCGGCGCCTTCGATACTGGCGCCTTGAAGAAACAAGCTTGGGTGGCACGTTACTCGTACATGGACTAATTCTAGAATTTATTAAGGTTGGGGGGCATAAATGTGGCCATAATTCATATAGAGGGCCAAAATTTATCAATAGCCAATGATATGTTTTGAATCGGTGAGTGACAAGGGAAGGGGGGGCACTCCGGGGACCAATCAGCTTTCAGCTTAGGCCAGTGCCCCTGTAACCCTGCCCTTGCTTTGATAGTAAATGCTGGCAAAACTATCCAGACATCCCATCCAAAGAGTAGCTGCTTCAATCGTTAATATCAAGGAGAGGGCCTGCTTTGTTGGCTGATGCATCTCACTACTCTTCTTAAAAACACAGCCTGGGATCTGGGCATGGCCCCCCAGTCATGTCCTTTGACATAATCTTCCATGGTACAGCACCCCCGGCTCTGGAAATCCTTATCTCCAAAAACCAAAGGTGGTTGTTACAGTCTTCGCTTCCTTGGACAGCTGTGTTCATTTTTATAGCATTTTCAGAGACGAGCCGTCTTGTGCACAAGCCTTTTTTTTTTTTTTTTTTTTTAAATAAAAAAAAAGAAATGTTTTCTGCATGTAAAATAACCTTTGACTACTCTTGGGAATTAATATTATTTTATTATCATTATTTTATTATACCAAAATGATATTTTTTTTTCCATTAGTCTGATGTGCAAGTTCTTTAGGCTGCCAATCCCATGTCCTATAAATTTTGGACCCTAAAGTAGATGAAACACCATGTTCATGAGGTGGAACAAATGTCTCTCTCTCCTTAAAAGGATCTTTACTCCCATCCCCCATAATGTCATTTTCCTGTTGATTGAAATAAGGTGATCCACTCCCCCCCCCCCCAACACCCTCCAGAGTTTTGCACCATTGCAAGTCTCCAAACTTTGCGACTCGACATTCCGCGCAGACGTGGTGAAAGGGGCCTTGCTGAGATGCCATAAGTGGTGCGTGAGCGTTCTTCTGGTCTGCAGATGCAGGAGTTGGCAGCTTTCCCTCACTAAGTGCTCCACGCATCCAGCATGGGCTCTTCTAAACCAGTTGGGTCGAGAGCCATTTTGGATTACTTCCGATTCTATTCCCTTAAGTGGGAGTGGCTAAAGGACTGGGTTGGACCATAGGCGCATTCAAGGGTGAGACTGAAAGTCGATTAGTCCCTAGTGTGTCCCCACTCACCGATTCAGAGCATATCATTGGCTAATGATAAGGTTGCCACCACTATTTGAATTATGTCCCCTCTAATGCCCCCCACCTTTAAAAATTCAAGCCTCGTCCCTGAGTAGGATTGCTCCAGTACTCTGGCTTTCCGTGATATGGAACCCAAACGTTACTCGTACAGACTTTTCTAGGAATTTCTGAAATGGTCAAGACAAAAGTATAAGCTTTCTTGATCAATACAATGCAAAGAAATTATAATACGTAGCTATGACCGGTAAAAGATGCCTACAAGAAAGGAGACGTTGATTGGTATCTCATTTCCTGGCCTCAGGTTAATCCTAAAAAAAAAGGAGAAAAAAACACGCCTTCCCCGCGACAAAAGGAGCCTGAGAGTGTCCCAGCTGTTCCCGCCGCGACAGCACGTCAGCTTTTCGGCACCTTTGCTAGCTCTCGAGAGGCAGGCAGGACCTGTCAAAGTGGCCCATCAGTAGGAAGGACGCCCCCCCCCGCTTACCCACCCAAAAATAAAAATCAATGCCACCCTGACGGCAGCAATTAGTGTCATCTCCGTGTTGAGTTTTTCAAATCACTGCCGGCCTTTGGCTCTCGGCCTGTCCCTCCACAGAACCTCCTAATTACTCATTAGCGGTGAAGTCTCACCTTTCATAATCCCCCCCACTGTAATGTTCTACCTTTCATCTATTTTGGGAGGAGGCTGTCGTCGATCGTTAGCGCCGAGCTCTGAAGCCCTATTACCTTTACGTCAATGATAAATTGATGAAATGCGGCAGCCGAACGTGGCCGCTCTCAATATCCTGGGGTCACGGGGGGCTTTTTATTCTTTGTCTGCTCATTTAATTTCCTGCCTCGCATTGACTGTGATTAATGCGACTGGCAGCTTGATTTCCAGTTTTTTATTATTTTTATTATTTTTTTGAGATTTCATTTTGGGTGTGGCCTTCATTTTTAAGTGGGGATTGTTCAGTGGCAGATTTTATTATTTTTTATTTGGTACCCACCCCCCTGCCAGGGCCAGCTGTTAAGGAGGAGAAAGAGACTTTCAGGGGCCCCAGATACTAGAGGGTGGGGTGGGCATGACATTCTATTTGGTAGAATTTTTTAGGGGCCCAACAATGTCTTTGTGTGGCCCCACCCCCACAAGCTTTGAAATCTTGATGCCAGCCTTTTACCTTGTTGGTAACATTGTCATAAACTCCTCGGCCGCAGGCTACATCTTGCCTGCCTAGCCATTGTTCATATTCTAGATCTGTTTTTAGACCTCTTACTTTGTGGCATTGTGTCAGAAAACTGCACCATCACAGAACAATTGTGGAAAAGCCAATCCAGACCACCGCCTGTGGGAATTTTACTTGCACGAAAATGTTTTGAGGGCAGAAGGAAAAATGATTACTAATAGGAAAAATAATATACCAATCAGATTGTAGAGGAGGTGGGTCCAAGACATCTGATTGGTTGGTCCCACCTCCTCTAGTTGCTAGAAACCTCCTTTACAATCTGATTGGTAATTTCTGTGAACCAACCATTTTTTCCTTCTGCTCTCAGAAAATTTTTGTGTAAAACTCCCATGAGAGCAACTGTCAGGTTACCCCGTTTATCCTCACCCTTTTTTTTTTAACTTTATTAAATGAGATTTCTTTTACTTAAGTTTTCAAATCGGAGAACTTCGTTTGTAGGAACCTTGGGAAAAGTGCCTTATATGCGAGCGAGTGAGCAGCTTGGCCCTGAAGCGAGGCTCTTATTCTCTCTTGCTCCTGTTGAACGTTAAGACTTTGTTTAATAAGATTGTAATTAAGATGCAGTGTGCTGCGAGACATTTACTTGAAAGGCCTGCCTCTGGCCGCCACCGTCGCTGAGTACCGGGGCCCCGCTAACATCTGTCTCCCGTCTCCGTCGCCGGAACGTTCTGCTGCCGCCTGGCTGACACGTCTCCGCCGGTCCCTCTCTGGCTGTCTTGGCTCTTTTTTAATTAAACGACCCTCAGTACCACCAGAGTGCTTAAGGCAAATGAACAGGGGGGGATGCTAATGCCTAGTCTGTGGTAAACTCAAATTGGAGGAAGACGCCATGACGTATCGTCCTTGACTTTTTCTCAGGACTTAGCTTAAGGCTAGCAGAACCCATTTTCTCAGTATTGTTCTTGTTTGTTTTATTTGTTTTGTTTATTTAATCCATTGTTCTTTTTGACCTTCTTCAGTTGAATGATATATATGATGATAGTAAATGGTAAATGGATTCCCAGGGATATATACAGGGGCAGGGCCACATGAGGCACTGGCCCCGGCTGAGAGCTGATTGGCCCCTGGAGTTCCCACTGTCATGTCACTCACTGATTCAAAATATATCATTGGCTAAATGATAAGGTTGGCCCCTCTATATAAATTACATCACCCCACCCCACCCCCGTCCTAAAAAGTTCTAGAATCGCCCCTTTGTGTTCCCCTATGGCGCATGGTTTGCCACCTGAGTCTTCCCCCGACGAGTTTCTCGAATGTGGGGGATTACTTTGTCGCCCTTGAGCCAGGCCATCTCAGCCTCCCACGCTGTTCCCGTTCCTCTCGAGGCCTCCTGCCGTCACTTCTCGCCCATAGCGGGGGGGCTTGGCAAGGTGTCGGAGTACAACCAAAATTAGGGGAGGGGGGGGCTGTGGAATCCTGGTTGGGGAGTCACAGGTGTTGGGGTGGGCTTGCACTTGAAATGGCACCTTATTCTAAACGTCATAAAAAATACTTAGTTTATGTAACTGTGCCCCATGCTGAGACCAGTAGGGAATGGTTGTCCAAACTTTTTTCTGTAATTATTTAAGGAAATTCAGAAAATGTCCAGTATTTGACGTCTCTGAACGGTCCACCTTTGTCCCCTTAAGCAAAATCCCCAACCCAGATCACCTCCATAAAAACAATTTGGCTTTGAAGATGGGTAAGATTGTGTTGTCAATGTTCCTGTCGCCTGTCGGACATCTCCTATGCATCTTCATATACCTTGGATCTCCAGGATAGATGAAGCTGTCTGGCTTCTGTTTAGTCCGGGACCTGTGAAGCGTTCCCAAGTGCGCTCCTCAATACCGTCAATGTGGCTCAACGACAACAGCGGTACGCTGCTGAAATCCCTACGTTTCCTGTTTTCTGGATGCTTCTGGCTTTCTGGCCGCTCAGTGGTAGGCTTCTCCTTGAATGTGGGTACCAGAGTACGGCTGCCGGCTGAGACTGAATGGAGAGCGGCTGGATGCAGGCTTGCCGCTGGTCCTGTCGGGTCTGCGTCAGTGTCTGGATCAGGAGCAGCATTAGGGTAACTTATCAAGCTGTGCTTGGAATTGATCAGCATCTGAAGAGAGGGTGTCCTGTGAGGTTTTTCAGATATTTCTGACAACTGCACATGATCGTAATTCTAACCATCCAGCAAGTGGAATTTGGCCCCATTCCAGTGCTTTGTGATGAATGAATTTGAAATATTTACAGTTTTACGAAATTTATATTTTGTTCTGCAGGCTCCCACTGGGTGCCTTGTTCCTTGCTGTGGGTGGTTAGTATTTCAATGGAGAAAATCGGGGTTGATTGTGCCGGAAAGGTACACTGTCTTTGAATCGCATATCTAAATATGCTAGGAATTTAAATGACTTGAAAATGTCTGCCTGTTTCACTTTCAGCGAAAACCTTGAAGTTTTTTGTGTGTCCCCTCCCTATCCAACTGCATCCCCTGTTTTACCTTTTCATAAAAGCACTGTAAAGCTGGAATTTTGAATAGGACAACAATCCACTAACCCTTTGAATAAAATCAAGCACTACAAAATGTTCTGGGGGAGAAAAGGTGTGAAAGTACAGTCGTTGAACCTGTCATATTGTGCGTATCCGTGGTTATTGTGAAGCTGGTGGGTTTATTGTCTTTCGCACGATTACGTGAAATTCAGGGTGAGAGCTTTTGACATCACCGTCAGGGCAGTAGCACGTTGGCGCTTCTAAGGTGGCTCACAGCCAAGCCGGAGAGACGTAGGGGTAAACTCCGCACAGGAAATTGGATTAAACGCTCGATGGTATTACTGTGCTTGATGGCATTGCTGCTGTACCACAAGAAAACAAATAAATTACGTACCGATTTCCACGGCGGGCTCTCATTTCCTGTACTGTTAGCGTGTGATATTTCCTCAGAACTTACTTGTCTGTGTTGCAGCATTAATCAGCGAGCTGAGATTAGGCTTTTACTTTTTTTCTTTATTTTTTTTTTTAAATGGCGTAGCTAGAAAGTCAAAGAGGAAATCCCTCCAGACCTGGGGAAAGGAAAAGGATTGGCTCTGTCGAGTGCAGTGCAATCTGCTTGAGCTTATGGTATGGGAAATACGGTACCGCACGTATAATCTGTATACATCTGCTAGGGCATATGGCTTATGGAGTGCGGCTTTTCACAGCGTTCATGATCTGTAAGCCGATTTTTGATTTCTATTTTTTTTATCACCTTATTTATTTATTTTTAAACCTTTGTTTCCAAGCAGGCGCCTTCATTTCTGGAGTGGGGGGGGGGGGCTGACTGGCAGCTTTGAAATCATCCTTTTGTCTGCCTAAAAAATAGAGAATTTGGCTGTCTGGAAGACTGGTTAACAAGAAACGAAGGGGGTGGAGAGCCCCCAAAAGACAAGAAACTAAAAGGGAAAAAAAAAGTTTTCTGTCAGGTGTGCAGGTTCTTTTTTTTCCCCCCTGAAGCAGACAGAGGCTCTGGTCTTAAAATGCCATGCCTGTTTCCGAAAAGGAAATTAAATTTGACTCCGAAAGGACAACTCTGACATGGCCAATTAATAATTAAAGTAGTTTTTACTTTAATGAGCTGTTCAATTACCAAGTTGTCCCCAGAGAAGATGGTTTATGGTGCCGTCACGTGGCCCTCTGCATCCTGCTGCTATGGCGGGGTCCGCACCAGGTTTGTGCAGTTGCGGGGCTCTATTAACCTTACACCCCCATTTACTGAGAAATGGGGGCCCATGCCATTTTAGAGAACAGCACCTCCAGTGGTCCCTTCAGCCAGGAAGGGTGCATCTGTGTGTGCTCGACCTGCAGGGACTGTTTATATATGCATTTTTACAGCCAGGTGTCAAGTATGTGGGAGTTTATAGGGTTATTAAGTATGAAATAATGATACGAAAGGGCTAAATTAACCACTTACAGGTGGTGTTATTATACGGTAAGATCTGGGGTTGTGCGGCCTGTTAGCAGAGATATTGCTCCTAATGCTTGTTTAAACATGAAAATGCTTCAGCTAAATAATACTTTGGACAAGTTTGCCTGAACCTTTAATCATTATGCATGGCCAGCTTTGGTCCTGGATGCTGAAGGACGTGTGAATATGAACTGCCGAATGCATCAGCGAGGATCTCTAGAAACGCTTGATTCTTTAACAGAGGTTTTAAGCAAGTCAAGCCAGAGCCCCCACCCCCGTCATGAACTAAAACTGTAGCAGAAGCACGGGCACCAACGTTGGAGTGGCTGGAACATGCTAAGGTTAGTTGGGGGCTACTTTTTCTCCTGCCTGGTGTGTGATGTTCGTTGACGGAGTTGAAGGCGAGGTCCTTAAACTAGCTAATTCCCGATTAAGGTCTTATCATTGCTGTCCTTTTAATATTGTATCAGGATGAGAACAATGATTTCTAATTTGAATTTCTTTACTCTTATAAAGAGTCTTGGGGTTTTGGTTTTAGGAAATTCACCAATAGCCTTATAATCAACGTTTTAAATGTCACGACCTGACTAGCTAACCTCGTATAGGCTACCTTGGACTGAAATCCGGAAGGGAAAACTCATCAAAGGTCGTTTAATATGCGTTGCATGTTTTGTAAATAGGGGCTGCAAATTCTGAACATGAAAGGATATTTTCTCATGAATGACGATTTGGGATTTTACCCTTTGGCACGTAACAGAATACTTAACCTTCTCCACCCCATCATCGCAGTTATTTATTCCTGATATTTCTGCACGGCCGCATTTCACTTGAGCTCCCTTGCGTTGTCTTGGCGTAAAATTGAGCGTAAAACTCGTAGGTAATATATCTGAGACTATATCACTAAAAGGGTTGCTCCATTCGGGACGGCGAACAAAATCACGTGATATGGGTCGGGTGGAACGAAAGGGGATTTATTTGGGTGCTGGTTTAGTGAAATAGTGGAAAGGGAGGGAAAGAAAAAGATGAGAAAATGAAAAAAGGTGTTAGGTCACGAGAAGGACAGACGAGTTCACGGTGTGAGGGCTGTCAGTGACATTACTGTCTCCCCACTCCAGGATGTCTGCACCAGTCCCGCTTACGACATCAGTAAATACATGTGTTATTCATAAAATCCAGTCACTAAATTATAGGGGGAAAGGAACTGAGCTTCATATCTTAACACAGTCATCCACGTGTGTAAAGAGACCAATGTTTTGACAGGCGGAAGGTTTATTTTGCTTTTATTTTTGCCTGGGCACGTCTGACTGAGCAGTTTCCTCCTCAAAAGGGATTTTAATCTCATTGAAGACTGAGCAGGCCTACCTTAATGAATCTCACTCCTAATAACTTTTCGCCCGATGATGTGAATGTGCTAATAATCTGGCGAAGCCCCCCCCGCCTGGCTTTGACATCTGTTCCGGTTGCTTTTGTCTCCCCCCATTAAGGAGGAGGAGTGACATTTCAGATCTGGCGACCCGCTGATCTGTTTACCGTACGGGCACAAAGGATGTGAAGTCTGCGCTACTCCTGTCTGCCACAATTAAATAATTATCGGCAAGAGGAAGGCCCTTTTCCGAAACGTATTCACAGAATAAGCCACATGCCGACTTGCGTCAGATGCGTACCAGTGGATTGCCGAAGTCCCAGATGTTCAGCAGGCACGGTTCATAAAAACTATATAGATTCCCCGGATCAAGTTTTCTTTCCACATTTTTGCTTTTTGGTTAGCTTCTTTTAGCAGCTGAGATCAGTCTGAAAATGTTTGGTGAAGGTGATCAAATGAGATGAGTAGTAAAACAAAAGATTAATGATAATGGTGTCACTGCTGCATGACTGTCCGGGTCACCCACCTCCCCGTCATCATCCCAGCTAACTTCCTGGTGATGTCAGCAGTATCTGCACAGTCCTTGGGTCTTGGCACTAGCTCTCCGATTCAAACCTGGCAGGCAGGTGCAGTTTCCTTGCTGATTGCCGATTAAAGTAGGGGTGGGG
>JAODKF010006859.1:0-11136 GCA_026779585.1 Mormyrus proboscirostris
ACAAGAACTCGTGGCCATAGGTGGAAATTAGCGGGAGAACATTTCAAACTAGATTTAAGGAAGCACTTCTTTACACACTCTGAGCTATTAGTTAAGTTCTCCCCAAGCGAGCTTGATGGGCCGAATGACCTCCTCTCGTTTGTATAGTTCTTATGTTCTTATGAATGCATAAAAGCAGACTCAGAGCACGTACTGTCACTTAGAGTACTGATACTTATGGATACATAAGAGCAGATTCTGAGCAGATACTGTCAGTCTGTTAAAGTACTAAGAGTTATGGATGCCTTAGAGCAGACTCTGAGCAGATGCTGTCACTCAGAGTACTGAAACATGAATACCTAAGATCAGACTCAGTGTAGATACTATCATTGAGAATACTAATACTTATGGATGCCTAAGAGCAGATTCTGTCACTTAGAGTACTGATTCTTATGGACATCCCTTATTGATTAGTTAACAAAAATATATATTACTTTTACCCATATGTTACAGATGCCCCTTAACAGAGTTTTGGAATCTCCCATCTTTTTCACAACCATGTTGAATTGACAGCAGCATGTCTCCTAACTACTACTTACCATCTCTGAATGATCAAATAATGAATGGTTGGTTACAGTAAGTATAAGGGAGCTGGATTCAAGTGTAACCATGTATTACATAAAGAAATCAGAAAAAATCAGCCTGACTAATGTAGTAATGGTTTGATATACTTACTTGTCTGTTTTTTAAAACGTGCATCCTGGAAATTGACTCATCAGTTCCTTTAACATAGTGTGTGAAGTCTTCTACCTGGAAACACTGATCACCCTGTTCTTGTTGATTTGTCTTACTAAACCATGAATGGTATCAAACTTATATTTTGCCCATTTAAGGAAAAAAACTAAACCCAGAACAGAAAAGGTAATTATGAGAGTATCACATGCGGATAAAATGTATTTTAGGCTAAACCTTCCTTTATGATATCTATGACAATCAAAATCTGGATATGCTGCTAAAATTAATTGTGTGTAAAAATATGAATATGATGAGAAGGATGTTTTTAGTCATGTCCACCGAGGTATAAGAGGGTCATCTTGTCTGAATTCGTTTTCATGGTTACATTCCTGTGGTCTGCACTTTTTGTCTAGAGAAATCAGTTTTTGGTTAAATTTTGAAAAGGAAAAACGTGGTTTAGTGGGTAGGTCTGGGGATATTTAAATCCATTTAAATCCTATCTGTCAAGTTTGCATGTTCTTTCCATGCCCCCTGAATATGATGGTTTTATCCAGCAGTCAAAAGGCATGCAGTCCGAGGTCTCCAAGATTCCTGTAGTGTGTGAGTATATGCAGAGCTAGCCCAACCCTTTTCAGGGCCCTAAGAAAAATTTGATTAGCCTACCCCGCTAATTATTTAATAATTGTTTACTAAATGGTAACGGTTACAGTTAAGGCATGAGAAGGTTCAAAGTGTTCAGTTTTCCTGATGTTCTCAGAACGTTATCCCATCCATGGTGTACCCCAGCATTGAGCTCTGTGCTGCCTTGGATAGGCTCCAAACCCCTGCAGTTGGAAGATGGATTAATTAATAGTATTAAATGTGACACACATTTACTAAATATAATTAATATGATGAGAAAAAAAATTATTAAATAAAAAATTGCCTTCACCTTTTATTTGTCAGCTGATATCTCTTCATTATGGCATCTGTACCCATAGAATGGGAGCTGCACATCTGCATCAGATGACAACTGCACATCTGCATTAGATGGCAGCTGCACCACTGCATTAGATGAGAGCTGCACCTCTGGATTAGAAAGCAGCAACCCCCAGCAGCCTGCTAATGCCACCCTGTGGGTCATTTATACTTTTCCCCTTTATTCTCTTTGTTTTAAATATTTTTAATCAATATTATTGTTTGGAACACAAATAAAGATTCTGTTCTGGAGGAGTCACCATTTTGGAACAGTTTGTAAGCATGATGTGTTAGGAACATCTTAACACATTGTTCATTTTTTTTCCCTTGACTCCTCCAAAAAGATGTAAAAATAATCACATCCATGCAGTTAAATAAGTTCAGCCATCAGATAGAGGTGTAGTTTACATAGATGTACATCAAGGCCAAAACATGTTCTAACTTTTTATATTTTTAGGCAGACTAACATCAGCATCATTTGTTCAATCTAGTAAAAAGTCACACAGCTTCTCTTTCACTTTGTAAGTCTTAATGTCAGAGTTCATAGAGTTAGTCTGTTTATAAATGTAATTAACGGGGTCTTTTTAGAGATAGGTGCTTCAAAGCATTTAGACATGTAATGTAATGTCAAACTAAATTGTCAGCTTCAGCACCAGTCTAACTTTGAATTGATTTTTGTATCATCACTTGAAGCATTGAGTGTTCATGCTTGTTTAGTGTGGAAAATTTATGTTCAACGTAATTTGGAAATTACAATATAAACTTGAGATCTTATTTTTATTTACATTTACATTTTATTTAGCAGACATTTTATCTAAGGAGATGTACAAGTGACGCAGGTCCATTACAAGCTTACAGCCATGTAGGTAGATTTGGGCATGCACAAGAGATTTGGTGATACACATAGCTGCATACAGTATGACTCCCTTGTAACCTGTATAAGAGTTTGAGGTCCCCAACAGGAAGCGGAACAGGATTCTTACACTTCTTACACTCTTTGGCATATAGAAGACCCACCTAGTCTCAGCTATCAAAGGGTCTCTGACCCCCTAGACAAAACAAGCAGGTAGATAAGCACTGTTACACATACTGTTGTTTGATCTTAGTGCATCTTTGATGAAATATGTTTTTAAAGTCCCTCAGAAGTCTTCCTTCAGTCCACTATAAGAGGGCTCTTGGGCACAGTCATAAATACAGAATTCCTTGGCACAAGTGACTTTTCCTTGATAGTACTCTACGTTATGCTCTAGTATCTAGTATAAAAACACAATGATACTGTTCAGACTTGATGAAGAGTGACTCTCAAAGGAGGATGGAGCTGGGTCCTTTTCATCCTTTCTGAACTTGAGCTTCTACTTGTAGTAGGCAGGGACACAAAGAGTGATGCAGCAGGGGCAGGGATACCCTGGCAGAGTTAGAGGTGCTTTACAGAGCACTTTGAATACAGGGGCACTAGCAATTTTTTTAAAAAAAATTTAACATTATTATTATTATTATTATTATAATTATTATTGATAATAATAATAATGATGGTAATGATACTCATTGTAATAACAATCATAATAATTATTAATAACAACAATATTATTATTATTATGATTATTATCATCTAACTAGAATTGTTTGTTCCATTCCAATGTCTATGAAGTAGAAGATTGCTAACATAGTAATATAGGTAAGTAATTTATAGATAATTCATTTAAAAATGCAACAAAACTAATTAACTAAATAAACCAGGTTTTACAAACATGTTCACTTAGGAGTGTTGCGGTGCAAACTAGTTAACCCTGCGTACTGATGGCAGGACCTGCATAGGTTGTCGTCTGGTGGTGCAGCGCAATGCAAACGAGTTAACCCTTCAAACTGAGGGCAGGGCCTGCACAGTTAGGGTTCAGGCAGTGCAACACAGCTTTTGAAGGTTTCGTTTCTGAAATTAAATCTCTATGTCCACATTTGCGGGTGCCTGCAGGGGCGACCAGAGGTTTCCCCTTGGTGGCAGCCTTACTTGAATACATAAAAATTATACATTAAATTAGGTGGTGGGGTGGGGGGGCTAGGGAGGCATTTTGTTAGGGGTCCAGAATCTCTAGATGCTCATGAATGTGTTTACTGTTAGTCTTGTTGAACAGTAATCAGGCATTTCTGGGCAAGCAACATAGACTGGTAGGATTGTGTGAGAGGGTTACAGATGTCCCAGAGACTATCAGAGATTGTACCAGCAGTGAGTGTTATGATGGTACGAGCAAAGCAGTTGTTTGGGATATGTTTACAGATGCTATGTGCCGACGATGCCAGGCTCAAAGCCCTAAAGAAATATGGTTAACAACCCTGGATTAGATGAATAAGCCTTGTATGTTTTTTTTTAATAATCCTGGATTCCATAAATTGTATTTGCATTGAATTATAATAAAAATGTTTCTTTTATGCAGCACAGGGTTGTAATAAGCCTGTCCCATGCAGCAGAGAACAAGCCCAGGGACAAATGTTCAACATAGGGCACACACTCCTGCCTAGAATCACACACTGTAGACAATTTAGAGAAGAGCTGAGTTCAAATAAGCATCTGTTTTTGGACAGTTTAAATTGCCTCCATTTTGGTAGATATTGCGAAACTTGTGCAAATTTTGATCTGTGGCTTTGCACCACGTCTTAAGTTCCAAAGTGAATTATAGCCTCTCAGCTCCTTTTAATTACATGCTGTGCTTTTAGTACTATTTCTGTACTCCCTTTGCTTGTTGCTGTGTCAGTGTTGCTAAGGCCTGGAAATGAGGACTAATTTGCTGAGGGAGACTAGGTTTTATGAAAATCAAACACATTTTAAGTGAATGGAAAAGACTAGTTCCCGTAACTCTTGAACTGCATTGAAGTGAAACCAGTTAGCTCTTTAATAACCTAGTTTTAGAATGGGGAAACACTGACAAGACAAGAACACTGGGCTTGAGTTCTTTTAGATCTTAGCTTGTTTTTAATTCATTCAGGTATTACACTGAGGTGTTGCAGTGTTTCATTATAATTCATAAAAAGCTAAACTAAAGTACATGAAATGCCAATTACGTTGTAGGGATGCTGTTTTGAGTAATTAGATTGAGGCTTATTGAGTTTTAACATGAAACATATTAACTGAATTAGAAAGTAACAGACTATTATTTGAATTATTATCCACACTAGGTTAACTTATTACTTATTAGTATGTGTGTAAAATTCTTATTTTCATTTTGCATGGCATTTGTTTAGAATTATCATTTGGAATTGGAGTATTCAAATAAGGGGAAAATCTTACTATGCAGTTCCGTGTTTGTCATTGCATTTTGCTGTAAAATGGTAGTAGATGTATTTGGCCAGGTTATCGTTTACAGCCCATGTACGTGGGTGGTTTTGCGATTTCAGCTCATTGGTGAGTAGCTTCTAGTGCAAGCCAGCAAGGATTTGTGGTTCTTCAGCTTTTCAGTTTTAGATCATGTAATTATGGCATATCATTCATGGAGAGCTGTGACAAGCACATTAAGCAAGTTAATTCTCCAGTCCTATCACTCAGCCGTAAAGCCTATATCCTATTAAGTCTTTATTTTAGTAATTTAGTATTTACTGTTTTAGTAAAGAATTATTATTATAGTGTGGTTTATGGGGTCAATTACAAAATGATCCCATAGTGAAGTATGGTATGGAAAATAATAATAGTAATAATAAATATTTATTATTAACTAATTGGAGTTAATAAATTGCCCATAAGTGTGCCTGTGTGAGTGAATGGGAACAGTGTGTCAGTGTGTCCTGCGATGGGCTGGCCCCCTGTTCAGGGTTGTTCCCTGCCTCGTGCCCATTGCTTCCAGGATCCGGACCCCCCGCGACCCAATAGGATAAAGCAGGTTGGAAAATGAATGAATGTTTTAGCTGCTCAGTTTATAGTTGATCTGATTACTTCTAGGTTTCTTTTACAGTTGAATTTAGGCTGCCTTATAAGATAATCATGTGTGTTCTTTTATTGAAATGCATCTTCAACAATGCAAACAGTTGTATTCATTCACATAATCCTTTGATGATTAGACAGTTTCATTAAAATGTGCTCTGTGAAGTCACTGTCATACTATTGAGAGTGGTGACTTGTGATGTCTTTCTCTTCAACAGTAACATCCTTATTTTGAACGATGCTTCAGCAAGACATCAATGAAATTTAGATGAATATGCTCTGATTCTAAAGGCTAAAATGAATATTATATATGAATAGTTTTGATGTTATCAGTCACTCTGTATTTGTGTGCATTGCCTACATAATAAATGGCTTTGACATTTATTGTATTCCCCGTGTGGGGAATATGTACCAAAGCAGATACTTTCTGTTAATGGAATAACTCAAAAAGTCTTTGACAGATCTATTTCAAACTTTGCAGGCACATTGTCTGTATGGTGGGCTGTGAACGACGCTGTAAACTTGCGTAGTACGATGCAACGTTAATGCAAACTTCCGTCATTGTTTGGGAGATGCACCCCCGACCTGGATAATTATTTCCCATGCTCTGTCTGCGTGCTTCACTTGTATATTCAAAATTTAGTAGAAAAGCACCTCCCGAATAAGGGCGTGGCAGTGCGAGTGATGAATCTGTTTAACGACAATGCAATGTCCATATTTACATGAAATCAAAAAGGAGGCTAAAACAGCATTGGATAGGTTCCTTGTTAAAGTCACACAAAAAAAAAGATTTCAGTGAACCATTGGATAGCAGTGATTCCATTAGTTATAGTGAAAATCGTCCTACAAAATTACTCTCCTCTTCTCCTCTCTCTTGTCTTCCTCACACCATCCACAATTCTTTTCAAAGGTAAAGTTATAATAATAATAATACATTTTATTTGAAGCACCTTTCAAAGTACCTAAGGACACTGTACAGTAAAAGCAAAACATAAAATATAATACTGTAGTAATAAGACTACAAACGACAAATAGGTAGCATGTAGAGACAAACACACATTGATTAAGAGACACACCAGTGCCAGATTGACATCAACCAAAACAACATAAAATAAATATAAAAGAAAAGTCAAGAGTAGGCCAGAGTGAAGAGGTGAGTTTTGAGTATGGATTTGAATATTGAAAATGAAGTGCATGTACGTAGTGCAAGTGGAAGGTTCTTCCACAGTTTAGGGCCAGCCACACTAAATGCCTTGTCACCCATGAAACGGAGATGAGCAGATGGGGAGGATAGAAGGTGTGCATCAGTAGAGCGTAAGGTGCAGGTGGGTTTGTATAAGGTGAGAAGATCTGCGAGATAAATGGGTGCTAGGTTGTTCTGGGTTTTGTAGATGAGCAGAAGGATTTTGAATTGAATCCAAGATTGTACTGGAAGCCAATGTAACTGATGGAGGATGGGAGTAATATGTTGCCATTGTATTGTACGGGTAAGAAGTCTTGCTGCGGAATTTTGGATATGTTGTACTCTGTTTAATTATTTTAAATGGAGTTTGGTGACGGTTTTTAGATGGAAATAAGTCGGTCTGGAGACACGTTTTATATGGGAATGAAAAGACAGTGAAGTTTTAAAGATGACACCTAGGTTATTAACTTCAAAGGTTGTAGTGGTGAAATAGCCAGGTATAGAAAACTGTGACTGATTTATCTTCTTCAGCAGTGTTGGTGTGGCAATAAGAATGGCTTCAGTCTTGTCATGGTTGAGTTTGAGAAAGTTATGTGTCATCCAGTTACTAATGTCATTGAGACAAGTGACCAGATTCGAGGGAGTGGATGGGAGGGCTTAGTGTAAATGTAAATTTGTGTATCATCGGCATAGCAATGGAAATTTAAGCCGTAATGAAGGAGAATGTGACCAAGAGGGAGGAGGTAGATGATGAAGAGCAGGGGGCCAAGGACAGAACCTTGTGGGACACCATGTGAGAGGGGGGCACTAGGGGACCTGAAATCACGAATAAATACAAACTGTTCCCTACCCGTGAGATATGATGTAAACCAGGCACGTGCAGTGCCTGTAATGCCCAACAGTGTTTCCAGCCGGGTGAGCAGTGTGTTGTGGCAGACTGTGTTAAAAAAGCTGTGAGGTCTAAAAGCAGAAGAACACTGACATAGTCCGAATCAGCAGCAATGAGCAGGTCATTTACATCCTTGATCAGGGCCGTCTCAGTGCTGTGTTTTGTCCTGAACTCAGACTGAAATTCCTCCCATAGGCTGCATGAGGTCAGGTGATCCTGAAGCTGCGTGGCCACAGCGCGCTCAAGAAGTTTGGAGATAAAAGGCATGTTGGAAATGGGACGATAGTTTTTAAAATCACCAGTGGCTGCTCCAGCTTTTTTCAGAACTAGTGCGATAGTTGCAGTTTTGAGAGAGCAGAGGACCAAGCCTGTACGAAGAGATGTGTTTATGAAATGGACGAGAATGGGACAGAGAGCCAGCAGGCAGATTTTAACTAGCGGGGTGATCTAATTGGAAAATTCGCTTTGATATACAAGTGCTTTGGATAATAAGATCATTTCCGGAACAAATTATGCTTGCAAACTAAGGTCCCACTGTATTACATTTCAAAATTGTTGTACCAGAAGTACAGTTTTTGTGTGTACTCCCACCATAATGAGATTGTGTACAAAAATTATATAAAAGTATGTCACACATTAATATAATATTCATGACATTAGTGCCTTAATTTGTTGGCCACTTTTTGCCAGCCGTCTTTTCTGATTTGGGCTGCTTTTGCTGTTATCCCTTGTACATATTAGTTCTTGAAATTTTTCATATCTTTATAATACAAGGTCCTGCTCCGCTTGTGTGAAAAGTTGCGCCCTTACTTTCATCATTTTGTTACAGCCTATCAAAGACTTGCTGATCATGGTTTCTAGACTCGATATATATGGGCTTTTCAATCAGCTCGGGCACGCGCAATCATCTCGGATGAATGGATCCTGCTAGACTAATCTACTACACAGCTGCCTTTGAAAAACCAATTTATCCCAGATGACTTTCACTGGCATTAACTCATACAAGATGAGGCATCTGATCTCGGATAATTTAAGCGATGTACGGAAAATACCCCCCAAGTCTTACTTTTAAGTAAATACAACCTCAGATGAACAGCAACACATGACATATTACACCGTGTCATTATTTATTTCACAAAAACTAACCCAAAAAGCAGAAGCCGTGTGTGAAAAATCAAGAATACCGATACTGCTTCCATTGGAATTAAGTGGGTAAGTATCAGCCAGGTGCTGCTAATCAGTTACACTTGATTAATTGATCGTCAGAATCATAATTACCTCTATACAAGCATAAATTTTGGCAGTTGAACCATTCAGGTGTGTGTTAACACAATGTCAAGAGGGACAGACATCAGTACTGATCTTAGAGAAGCATTGTTGCTGGCCATCAATCTGGGAAGGGTTATAAGGCCATTTACGAACAATTTGAAGTTCATAATTCTATAGTGAGAAAGGTTATTCACAAATGGAAAACATTCAAGACGGTTGCCAATCTTCCCAGGAGTAGGTGTCTCAACAAATTCATCCCAATGTCAGTGAAATGTTCAGATTAATTGCAAAAAGAGTTATATCTCAAAATGTACAGACCTCAGTTGGCATGTTAAATGTTAAAGTTCATGACAGTACAATGGCCCAGTCAATGTCCAGACCTCTACCCGAATGAAATGCTGTGGTGAAACCTTATGAGTGCTGTACATAAACAAATACCTTCCAACCTCAATGAACTGGAGCAATGTTGTAAAGAAGAGTGGGCCAAAATTCCTGCACAATGATGTGAGAGACTTATAAAGATATACAGTTAATGATTACTTCAAGTTATTGGGCCTTATTCACTAATATTTTCTTAAGAATTCTCTTAAATTTGTTCCTATGAAATTTGTTAAGAACAACCTACGTTGGATTCATGACGTGTTCTTAAGTAGCAGAATTGTTTGCATCTTTGTTCTTAAGAATGATGAATCCCACATCTTCGTAACTGAAAGCGCATAATTAGCATAGGGAAACGTCCTGCAATTTCCCATAAAAGAAGCATGAGACTGTAGGGCCGTGTGCAAGGAATGGCGAAGAGACAGTAAAGTATTATAGTGGACTTGCTTATAACAGAATATCATCTATAACAGACGAGGTCCGCTGGTCCCAGCCGTGCGCCTTTAAGAAAAAGCATCAGATATAGCAGACTGACATATAACGGAATTTCGCTTATAAGAGACAAACAATTTGGTTCCCAGGGTCGCTTTTAGCTGTAGTTTTGTTTGGCTATAGCGGACATGCAGGCTCCGCTTACAGTACAAGGTGTGTGGCGTGCCGGTGATATCCAGCGCAGATACGTAGTCGGGATTATTAATAGTCACACATCTGGTCAGGTAAAGCTGGAGTACTACATGTACAATATAATAATCTATACCACAAGTGTGTCTGCTGGGGTGTGGCATGAGTAAATGGTGTCCTGTATAGTTGTGTTCTGGGCATACAGCAACTCTGGATATAACAGACTGTTATGCCAGGTCCCTTGAAGTACAGGAGGTAAATGCAAATAGAGACATTATTTAGTAGCATAACCAGTGGATATAAAACCCCCAAGAAAGCTGATAAATGGAAAGATATCACCTTCTCTGTGAACGCTGTGTGCCAAATAAATCTAAATGATCTTCAAACATGTGTTCCCTTCTCAGAGCACGATTGGCAAGCTCTTCAATTAAGAAGGAACAGAAATGCCATTTTGATGAAATGCACAGAAACAGACCTATTTATAATCCGCATGATCGCTGTTACTACTATGAAAATAATTTTTACACTTTAAAATTATTTTTTATATTTTACTTTTATTAATTATTCAAATACTATCATTTTATGAACTGTAGAATGAACAAAACTGCTATAACCGATTATTTTGAACTAACTATCATTACTCAAATATGCGTACGAATGGTAGTGAGTGTGCGTAGATTCTGTTCTTAGCTAAGAACAAATTCAGATAAGGAAACATTGGTGAATGTCAGAATCTTTGTAAAAAAGTGCGTACGTGGGGTTTAAGAACAAATTTGTTCGTAAGAATGGTTGGTGAATGAGGCCCATTGTTGCTAAAGTGAGTTTTACAAGCTATGGAATCATTGGGTGTGCATAATTTTTCACACATGGTTTCTCCATTTTGGCTTCATTTTTGATGTTGCGTAGTAGTGGTGGACTAAGAGGTTTTTTTAATTTGTAAAATAAATGTGAACTGATTTTTTTATTTAATTGTGATGTCAGTGTATGATTTTCCTTAAATAAACATTGCATAAAACTGATTTTCTGCTTCTTTACTTTTGGTTCAGCCACAGTTTAACTTATCAGTTCAAGTTATTTTACAGTTTAGCTGTAAAACCCATCACTCTTTGCTCAATTTAATTTAGTTACCATGTGTAAATAATCTTAATATAATCCAGTAGCAATCATTCCAAATACCAGCTACTGTACTATGGATGCCACAGTTTAAATTAGCAGGAT
>JAODKF010006861.1:0-11134 GCA_026779585.1 Mormyrus proboscirostris
CATGTCATGACTGTTGGGTCTGTTGGTATTCCATTACTCTACTACACCTACTAGTAAATTATTTGCCATGTAGAAATGTAATTTCTACCAAAAACAGTGATTGATCAGGTTAGTGATGTTGGACTGCTATTATTTTGAACACAACTGTATGTGTGTATTTCAGTGGGATAACATACAGAAGACTAAAATGAGACAGATATTTAAGAAATCACAAAGTGATACAGAAACAAGGTGATACTTCTGCCCATAGCCACATGGCTATATTGCATTCTTTTTGATAAATATTCATGACCCATTTGTTGCAAACAAAACTAAACTTCTGCCTATTTGAAAATGATTAGCAGCAAATTCTAGGTAGTTTAAATGGAATGTGGAGGGAAGAGGAAAAAATCTAGCTAGCTAAAAACATTCTCAGACATTTAGGGGTAAGTTTCGAACATGCAGATGACCTTAACAATAATCTGATACAGAGTATTTCTGAAAGTAACACAAGGTCAGAGGCACATTTCAGGGAACACAAATGTGTGTGAACAAGTTTAAATGTGTGTTTAGCTAAGAGCGTTCTTAAATTCAGTATGCTTCACTTTTTAGATTTCTTAAACGTAAATATTCCAAATTACCCTAAAGAGGATAGAGAGGATCAATGAGAGAATGTGTAGAATGACATACATACCAGATGTTGATGGGGTTGAAATCGGTGTTGCTATTGGTGAAGGTACAGAAGACAGAAACAACAACTGGAAAATTAGCTCAGGGGAAATCCTAGGTAATTTTAAATGCTTGGCAAGAAATAAAACAAACAGTCTGGGTAACTAAGAGCTTTCTCAGAGCATTGTACAAAAAAGAAAAACAGTACTACTTTAAGTTATAATGAGGGGTACTTTAGCAGGAGAACATACAGATAAAGGGAATAGACCTTTAGAAAATGATGTAAAAGTTTTACCATGTAAAAAAAGGATGCCAGTTATGATCTGAAATTCTGTTTAGGGTAAGTTTGCTGTAGTATTTCATATTTGATCAAGTAAAGTCTAGTATGCCTTTTGCTGTGCTATACCATGGAAACAGGATGCTCAATTGCGGTCACAAATTCTGTTTTGGCATAATTTGGTGCAGTACCTCTTTGAGGGTATTTCAGTAGGATACCATGCAGAATTCTGCATACATTGGTATATTGGTAGCACTTTATTTAAGCCCATGTTTTTAATAATTGATGAACACATACATAATGCATTATACTCCACTCATGAAGCATTGCAAACACGATTATAAATATTTATAAAAAGGCGTAACACATTATAAGCATATGTATTATGCATTATGATTGAGTGCCTTATGAAGCTATCATCTATAATACACTATATATTCATAAAGAATTCATAATGCATGATTCACATGGCTATATTGTATGCTTTTTGATAAATATTCTTGGACATGTTTATAATGTTTTATGAATGCGTTATTATTTGTCATGAATATTTTGTTAAATTACTAAAAACATGGCACTACATAAAGTGTACCATAGTATTTTGTAATTCTGAAATACAATGATTCAGAGTGATCTGAAAAACAATGACACAATATGATAAAGCTTGATACATATCAGCTGTGGTATTAGGTATTAGAGTGGTGATGTTTGTTATAAGACCTACAAATGACAGAAAGGACAGCTGGATGATTAGCTAAGATGAGGTTCTACCTAATTTAAATGGATGTGGAGAGAAGAGAAAAAGACTGCTTAGCTATGGACATTCTCAGACATTTAGTGGTACTTTTCGGGAAGAACATGCAGACAACATGTACAGTCAGCTGATAATGAGGATTTTTGAAAGTGACATGAGTTCAAGGGCATATTTCAGGGACAGAATTGTGTGCAAACTAGCCTAAATGTCAGTTTAGCTCTGAATGTTCTGGAATTTCCTATGGTTCCAGATGTATCACCAGAGAGGTTAAAGATCAGAATACACAACAAATGTTGTTTGCTATGCTACACCACAAGAAACAGCATGTGAGTTTGGTTCAGAAGGTCGGTTTTGGTTTAATTTAGTGTAGTACCTCTATTTTGAGACAAAAACCTACCCTGCCTTTTCAGTTCCAATCTGCTTCAGTTTATGAGTTGTGCAATGTTGCGAAACAACAAAGATACATAAAGCAAATTCCAATCATTCTTAAACACAGAGTCCAATAAATAACATTGTCAACTGAACCATGATAAATACTAAAGATCAGAAGAAACAAAGACTATTGCAGGCTTTCCTACACTGCTGATAACAGGATGCCAGTTTTGGTCTGAAATTCTGTTTAGGGTAAGTTTACTGAAGTAATTCACATTTGATGAAGTAAATTCTAGCATGCCTATTAATTACTGTTCAACTAATTTTAATGATATATGCAATGTTGAGAAGATGACACAGTTCAAATGTTGCAGATGATTTATAGCTAAAACAATGTGTAATGTAAATATAAATTTAAATATTATACACAAATCGTCTGATTTAGCAATTGGAAAGATCAATCATAGGATGGAAAAAGATGCGTTCTTACATGGTTGTGGATAGCAAAACTGTCCATCAGCTGGTATTCCATTGATGCATCTGCATGTGCCTTGAATGATGTCATCACAAGGGGTGTACGCAACACAGCTGTTGTATGACCAAGCAAACTGTTCTTCACATATGCACTGGAATCCAGTTCCATTGCGGTAACAAACTGAGGATGCAAGAATGAGATTTAATCACTGGGTTTAATTTATTCATATCAGCAAAAGTGCAAAATCTCCAAGCGATTGCTTTTACCTGTTGTTAAGTTCACCCCAGTTATTTCAATGGCATTAGTGAATGGATATGGGAATGGTATTGTTGCAAGAAGGTTCCTCAGATAATTTATCACTGTGATATTTGACACGGTCACCAAAATGTCATAGTCTAATTCATTTTTGGGAGCTGTAACATAGAAGACAAGATGAAATTTTTACATACAAAAACTCAATAATACGTGAAAACAGAAGCCATTACATAACTTTGCCCATTCTATCGTGAGGAATTCTAAACATCAGAAGACATAGGCTAGTTTTTGATATGTCATGCTACTGATAGCAGGAAGCCAGTTCAGGTCTGAAATTCTATTTAGTCAAAGTTTGGTGTCACATCTTATATTTAAGTAAGGAACATCTAATATGTATTTATTTCCAGTCGTCTTCTTATTGGAAAATAGGAAATGCAATGTTGAAAACACAAAAGATCCTAAATTTATAAATATATAATATATACAAACATTGAAATATTATCAATAAATGTCGCAGTGTTTCAGTGTTTTTTAGTTTAATAGCTAAGGAATAATATGGCAAATGAGAAATAATTCCACAGACTGGGTTGTTTATTTAGTGGGGTGGAAGGAAGAAATAGAGGGAAGAAATAAAAATTGAATCAAATTCCGCTAACCTGATCAGTCATGCTGCCTTACTATAATGAAACAGACTGATAAGGGAATGAATCAGAGAACATGTGTTTATTTCAGTGGGAGATACAGAAGACAGGAAGAAGAAAGTGTGAAACAAGTTAGAAAATGACACAAACACAAGGGGATATTTCAGCTTGTACCCATTACCATAAATAAAACTAAATTGCTGCTTACTTAAAAAGTTCTTGAATTGCATATGTGCACGCTAATTCACACTGTCTAGCAAATCTGGCCCTAAATGTACAGATTCAGATGACATGGGAACCAGTGACAGGATCCGGTGAAGACTGATACATACCAACTGTTCTACTTGGCATCCGATAGGTGCTGGTTTTTACGGTACCTACAGAACACGGAAAGGACAACTGCATGATTAGCTAAGAAGAAATTCTAAGAATTTCAATAATTGTGGCGGGAAGAGAGAAGTAGTATTTTGAGGGAGAACATGCATAAGAAAGAAAAACTATGCTGATACTGAGGCTGGAAGTGGTACCATAAGTAAGGTTATTTCAGGCAAGAGGGATTCATAGACACCATAGACACTCATAGCCCCTCGTTTCAGGTAGAAACAAGCGATAGCTGAAGCTGTCAGATATTCAGAACTGTGCAAAGGTCTTACGCAGCCAAAGGGCACGTTTAAAGATATTTATTTAAGTAGTAAGTGTATTTGTGCTTAGAACAAAAACACAAGTTAGCATTGGAACATATGCAAAGTAGAAGTAACAAACGAAAAACTAGTAAGAATTTCTTCTATTATCCAAAATGTCTTCTCAGATGGCTAAATGAATCAATTCTCCTCAGAGGCACCTCAGCCATTTTACGTATCATTAAACGTATTTGTTAAATTTCACCAGATCACTTAATTAATTTTAAAAAATTACAAAGTAAATGAAGTTTTGATTAGCCATATGAGATATGCCAGTGTTCGAGTCAAGAGATACGTAAGTGTATTGGAGGGTTGTTGGAAATACAGTGGTGATTTTACAAGAGGCTTAAACATGACCAAGCTGACACTTTGACTGAAGTAATGTCATATTTTTACATCAAGAGGAACATCATTTAAGTAAAATTATCTTACGCTCTTAGAAAAAATGGTTCTTGTGGGTGCTATATATAACTATAGGGGTTCTAACCCTAGGAAATAGAACCATTGCCTTCAAAAATGTGCTATTTCTTTAATTGAACCCTTTATAATGCTTCTACAGTATATAGAACCTTTTTGAGGGTGCCATATATATGCCAAGCTATAGAACCCTTAAAATTTCAATATGCAACCTTTTATTTTAAGAGTGTATACTTCCCACAGTACTGTATATTGCTTTGTATTGAATCTATCGTCCCACCATGTCTCACATCTGCTACAATAATTCCCATACCCAAGAAGACACCCATAAGCAGTCTTAAGAACTATCGCCTGGTGGCACTCACCCCTGTGTAACCAAGTGCTTCGAGAGGCTAGTCCAACGGCACATTGCAGCCAGTCTCCCGCCTACCCTTGGCTCACATCAGTTTGCTTACAAAGCTAATAGGTTCACAGAGGATGCTATTACCACTGCCCTCCATAAGGCACTGTCTCACCTTGAATACCAGGGGAGTTGTGTCAGGATGCTCTTCGTTGACTTTAGTTCTGCTTTCAACATAATTATTCCTAGCAGACTGGTCAACAGACTCACCGACCTAGGTCTCTCTTCATCTATCTGCTAATGCATTAAGGACTTCCTGACCAACCGACCTCAGGAAGTGAGGATGGCCTTACACAGCTCTTGTCAGCTTACACTCAGCACCGGCTGAGTCCTCTCCTTTACTCGCTGTACACATACGACTGCACTCCCACCCACCCATCCAACACTATCATCAAATATGCAGATGACACTACTGTGGTGGGACTTATCTCAAGGGGAGATCGAGAGGAGGTCCACAGACTGGCTGAGTGGCGTACGGAAAATAATCTTATTCTAAATACATCAAAAATAAAAGAACTCATCATTGATTTCCGTAGGAAAAAGCCAGATATTGAACCACTCCACGTTAATGGGGAGTGCGTGGAAAGGGTTACAACCTTCAAATTTCTGGGCACACATATTGAGGTGGATCTTACTTGGACTACGAATACCACAGCTATGGTCAAGAAGGCCCAGCAACAATTACATTTTCTGAGAATCCTCAGAAAAAACCACCTGAATGAGAACTTGCTAGTGTCCTTCTACCGCTGCTCTATTGAGTGTGCTGCATATCCTCTTGGTACACCAGCTGCTCAGTGATGGACAAAAAGGCCCTCCAGAGGGTCATCAACACTGCTCAAAGAATCACTGACTGTACACTGCCTTCGCTGGAGGACATTTTTAGGTCCCGCTGCAGCACCAAAGTGCCTAATATTCTGGGAGACCCCTCCCACCCAGGATATCATTTGTTCACGGTGCTGCCCTCCAGGAAACATTTTAAGTCTCCCAACTCATGTACAAACAGATTTTAAAACAGCTTTTACCCCACAGCTATACTCATTCTGAATTCTGTCCAGTCATTGTTAACACATTGGTGCTGAATGAATGAAGGTAGTCTGTAGTGAGAAATTTTTGTGTAATTTTATTGTTATAGTGCTGAATTTTTATCTCTGTATTTAAGCACTTTTTAGTATTTATTTAATTATGCCAAATTTGTATGAAAGGACTGCATCCAATTTCATTGTATTTTTTACGATGACAATAAAGATTCATTCATTCATTCACAAAGCATCAGTCTTTCTTAAAACCAGAAGCCATGAAGGAATATTTCAATTGTATCATCAGATAGTATAAAGATCAGAAGACACAGCAGATATTGTTTGATGTGCTATACAATACTACTTTGGTTCCATTTTAAATATATGCAATGTTGCAATAGGAGAAAGGTATACAAAGTCAATTTAAATCATTCTTAGTTAGAAGCTAAGTATCATTGTCCATTGTATCATTAGAAATAATAAATATCAGAAGAAACAAAGACTATTATTGTATATGATATACTGTTGATAACAAGAATGCCAGTTATGATCTGAAATTCTGTTTATGGTAAGTTTGTTGTAGTATTTCATATTTGATCAAGTAAAGTCTAGTATGCCTTTTGCTGTGCTATACTATGGAAACAGGATGCTCAGTTATGGCCACAAATTCTGTTTTGGCTTAACTTGGTGTATGACCTCTCATTTGATCAAGAGAAGTCCATCCATCCATTATCCTCCGCTTATCCGTGGTCGGGTCGCGGGAGCAGCCGTCTCAGTAGGGAAACCCAGACTTCCCTTTCCTAAGCCACTTCATCCAGCTCCTCTGGGGGAATCCCGAGGCATTCCCAGGCCAGCCTAGAAACATAGTCCCTCCAGTGTGTCCTGGGTCTTCCCCGGGGCCTCCTTCCAGTGGGACATGCCTGGAACACCTCACCGAGGAGCATCCTAAGCAGATGCCCAAGCAACTTAATCTGGCTCCTCTCCATGCGGAGGAGCAGCGGCTCTACTCTGAGTCTTTCTCGAATGACTAAGCTACTTCCACTTCCCCGGCCACTTCATTCAGCTCCTCTGGGGGAATCCCGAGGCGTTCCTAGGCCAGCCAAGCGACATAGTCCCTACAGCATGTCCTGGGGAGACCCCGGGGACATGCCCGGAAAACCTCACCAGGGAGGCGTCCAGGAGGCATCCTAATCAGATGCCCGAGCCACCTCATCTGACTCCTCTCAATGCGGAGGAGCAGAGACTCTACTCTGAGTCCCTCCCGAATGACCAAGCTCCTCACCCTGTCTCTAAGGGAGAGCCCAGCCACCCTGCGGAGAATACTCATTTCCTCCACTTGTACTCGCAATCTCCTTCTTTCGGTCACTACCCATAGCCCATGACCATAGTTGAGAGTAAGGAACACAGATCGACCTTTTGGCTCAGCTCTTTCTTCACCAAAACAGACCGATGCAGCGCCCGCATCACTGCTGACACCACACCGATCCGCCTGTTGATCTCCCGTTCCATCCTTCCCTCACTCGTGAACAAGACCCCGAGATACTTAGACTCCTCCACTTGGGGGAGGACCCCTTCCCTGACCCGGAGAGAGAGCATTGTACCCTTTTCCAGCTGAGGATGGTCTCAGATTTGGAGGTGCTGATTCTCATCCCAGCCGCTTCACACTCAGCTGCGAACTGTCCCAATGAGTGCCGAAGGTCATGGTCCGATGAAGCCAACAGAACTAGGTTCAGATTAGGGGGCCGTTCCTCCCAATCACGCCACTCCAGGTCTCACTGTCATTGCTCACATGAGCATTGAAGTCCCCTAGTAGAACAAGAGAGTCCCCAGGAGGAGCGCTCTCCAACACCCCTTCCAAGGACTCCAAAAAGGGTGGGTATTCTGAACTGCCGCTCAGTGCATAAGCTCAAACAACAGTAAGGACCCGTCCCCCCACCTGATGGCGAAGGGACGCTACCCTCTCGTGCACTTCGGTAAACCCCAATGTGCAGGCGCCCAGCCAAGGAGCAATAAGCATGCCCAACCCTACCCGGCACCTCTTCCGATGAGCAACTCCAGAATGGAAGCGTGTCCAACCCCCGTCAAGGAGACTGGTTCCAAAGCCAAAGCTATGCGTCGGGTTGAACGGAACTTCACAACTTTGCGCACCAGCTACGGCTCTTTCCCTATCAGAGAGGTGACATTCCATGTCCCTAGAGCTAGATTTTGCAGCCGGGGATCGGACTGCCAAGGTCCCTGCCTTTGTCCACTGCCTAACTCACACTGCATCTGACCCCTATGGCCCCTCCTACAGGTGGTGAGCCCATTGGAAGGGGGACCCACGTGCCTTCTTTGGGCACGATCAGGCCCCATAGGTGCAGGGCTGGCCACCAGGTGCTCACCATCGAGCCCCACCCCCAGGCCTGTCTCCAGGGGAGGGGGCCTGGTGACCTGCGTCTGGGCAAGTGAAATTGTGGCTTCATTATTTTTCTCCTCATAAGGGGTCTTCTGAACCACACTTTGTCTGGTTTCTCACCCAGGACCTGTTTGCCTTGGGTCACCCTACCAGGGGCATAAAACCCCTGGCAACTTAGTTCCTGGGATCATTGGAACATGGAAACCCCTCCACCACAAGTCTTTTAGGGTATTTCAGTGCGATACCATGCAGAAGACCGAAAAAACAGTGATGTTTAAAAAGTTACAAAGTGACACAAACTCAAGGTAATAATTCAGGCAATTTAATTAAGCAAAATTAATGCAAAATTAATTGACAATACTCACAAATCCTGCATATTCAGTGTTTCAGTTTCTTTACATTATTGACTAAGGTTTGTCAAGGAAAAATACTGAATGGATGAATAATGGTACATACCAGGTTTACGACTTGAGGATGTGGGAGAAACTGCAGTAGGAAGGAATAAAAATGACATCAAATTCTAAGCAGTTTAAATGCTTGTGGAAACTAGTGAACATGTCTGGTTAGGCTAAGAACACTATCAGACACAGTCTACTGAATACTTCACTTTGTAATAATAATAACAACAGTACATATCATTTGTTATATTTAGGGCTCAGTTTGGGGAAAACATGCGGAAGACAGGAATAATTGTTTTCACGATAATGAAAGTTCACTGATTGTGATTTTTTTGATTATGACTTAAAAAGTTTGAAATACAAAGAAAGTCGAGTTGATATTTCATACCGTAGCAATTTGTGCAAAACAAAACAAAAAAAAAGCAAAACAAATTTCTGCCAGTCTCAGGATTTTCTTGAATTCTGCATGCATAACATTGATACATAATGCATTATAATGCATTCATGAAGCATTGCAAACATCGTTATAAATATTTGTAAAAAGCCATAACACATTATAGCCATATGTATTATGCATTATGACTGACTACCTTATGAAGCTCCTGTCTATAATGTACTATTTATTCATAAAGGATTCATAATGCATGATTCACATGGCTATATTGTATGCCTTTTGATAATGACACGATCTGATGAACCTTGATACATACCAGATGTTGTATTAGGTGTTAGAGTGGTGATGTTTGATACAGGACCTACAAATGACAGAAAAGACAACTGGATGACTAGCTAAGATAAAGTTCTATTTAGTTTAAATGGATGTGGGGGGAAGAGAAAAAGTCTGGTTAGCTAAGAAAACCCTCAGACATTTAGTGGTACTTTCCAGGAAGAACATGCAGATGACATAGACAGTAAGCTGATACTGAGGATTTTTGAAAGTGACACGAGATCAAGAGCATGTTTCAGGGAACAGAAGTGTGTGCAAACTAGCCTAAATGTCAGTTTAGCTCTGAACGGACTGAAATTTTCTATGCTGCCAGGTGTATCACCAGAGAGGTTAGAAGGTTAGAGGTTAGATCAGAATACACAACAGATGTTGTTTGCTATGCTATACCACAAGAAACACCATTTGAGTTTGGTTCAGAAAGTCTGTTTTGGTTTAATTTAGTGTAATACCTCTATTTTGATAGAGACAAATGTACCATTTGCTTCTGTTTATGAGTTGTGTAATGTTACGAAACAACAAAAATACATAAACAAATTTAAGTCATTCTTAAATACAGAAGCCAATAAATAACATTGTCCATTGTACCATGATAAATACTAAAGATTAGAGGAAACAAAGACTATTGCAGGCTTTGCTACACTGTTGATAACAGGATGCCAGTTATGGTCTGAAATTCTGTTTAGAGTAAGTTTGCTGTAGTAATTCACATTTGATGAAGTAAATTCTAGCATGCCTACTGTTCAATTAATTTTTATGATATATGCAATGTTGAGAAGATGACACAGTTCAAATGTTGCAGATAGCTAAAACAATGTGTAATGTAAATATAAATTTAAATATTATACACAAATGCGTCTGATTTAGCAATTGGAGAGATCAATAATAGGATGGAAAAAGATGCGTTCTTACATGGTTGTGGATGGCAAAACTGTCCATCAGCTGGTATTCCATTGATACATCTGCATGTGTCTTGAATGATGTAATTACAAGGGGTGTACGCAACACAGCTGTTGTACGACCAGGCAAACTGTTCTTCACATATGCACTGGAATCCTTTACCATTCGGGTAACAAACTGAGGAAGGAAGAATGAGATTTAATCACCGGGGTCAATTTATTCATATCAGCAAAATTACATTTTTCTCTAGGAAATTGTTTCAAACTTTTTTCAAACGCATCAAAACGACTGTGAAATGCAGTCTGAAGAGTAATACATGTTCTCACACTTAGCTACATATCTTAGAATATTTGTTAGATCACTTGATAGAAATGCTGAGGAAACAATCTCTGAGCGATTGCTTTTACCTGTTGTTAAGTTCACCCCAGTTATTTCAATGGCATTAGTGAGTGGATATGGGAATGGTATTGTTGCAAGAAGGTTCCTCAGATAATTTATCACTGTGATATTTGACACGGTCACCAAAATGTCATATTCTAATTCAATTTTGGGAGCTGTAAGATAGAAGACAAGAAAAATTTTTACACACAAAAACTCAATAATACTTTAAAACAGAAGCCATTACATAACTTTGATCATTCTATCGTGAGGAATTGTAAACATCAGTAGACAATGACAAATATACAATGGGATATTAAATAATAATTGGTAATTATTTAAGGTGAGATTTACTAACAGTTTGTGCCAGCACTGGCCAATCCCACTGGAACTTTTATTTTGAT
>JAODKF010006862.1:0-11133 GCA_026779585.1 Mormyrus proboscirostris
TTTGTGTCCCTGAGCCACAAGTGGGTCGTCCACCTCCTTCTGCACCATGCCCCGTTCCCGTGCCCGCCACCATGACACCCAGACACTGCTCGTTCAGTAGCGAGCTTTAGTTTTCCCCAAGTACAAGTACCTCGCACCAGTATTGGTTCTTAACTAGCTCAAAAATGGATTGATAACCAGTTGTCATCTAGTGAAACCCTTACACTCATCAAGACCAGACTCTGTTCCTATCTCTTGAAATAACACTTCAATAAACAAAGATGTCAAAATGTACCTTGGGTTCCTGTTGCCGTTGTCTTGTAGGGAGTTTCCAATGCGTATCTCAGCTCCATTGATCCTCTCTGAACAGCAGTCCTGTCTGTTGGTAACAGTTACCTCAGTCACATTGTGTATTTCCTGCAGGTCCAGTCGCCACCAGGGTTCAGATTCCCATTTAGTGTGTGTGCAGGACCCAGTAACAAAGTATGCATCACTGTTTCCATCGATAGCATTGTCAGCACTACTGAAATAATCAAATTGAGATGACTGAGTTGCTTTTCCCTTCAATGCCTTGTTTCCTTAAACACAAGAAAGATAAAAGGAGATGGTTCATGTTAAAACACTGTTTTTACTCTAGATTTTGAGCAATATTATTAATTTGTGATGTTGCTGATTTCTGAAAAATATTCTAAAAAAAGGGCTTAACTCAGAGGTTTGGAGCTGAAGGCACATGTGCCACTGGAGGCAAGTAGCAGCATAATTATTGGCTTGTAGATATGTGCACAAGAGAGGGTTTCATTTTAAATTTTTTTTTGATTGACACCTTCTCTCACCTCACTGCTCAGTCATCTCTTTCACACACATTGGCTAATGCACAGCCTATTGTCACACCAGGACAGGTGACCACACCTACCTAGGCGGAGCAACAGCTGAAGCCACTTCACATGGATATCACTGCCGCATAAAAGTGATCGAGTCAGGAACAGCGGCGCAAAGTATTGTTGCCATTATCCTTAATAAGCCTTACTGAGCATTACTTTGTCTTTCGTTGCTCACGCCTGCCTTGCCTGTCCTGTCTGCCTCGCCCGTCTGTCCTGGATCCCTCGTCTCTCCGACTCCCGCCTGTTTCCGCCTCATGTCCTTCCCGTCCCATCGTCTAGTGTGTTGACGTAGGACTGACCACCTCGGCTGACCGTACCTAACTTGGTTGCTCCGGACTGTCTAATAAACCCAGTCTCCTGCAAACTAGGTCCTGTCTCCTGTTTCTGCCCGAACTGTGACACTTCAGTTTGATTGGTTTACTGAACATTTGTCATAGACCGTATGTTTATATACACATTAAGAAAATCAAATTATTGTGTTAGTCTGACTAAAGCCAGACATTTAAATTACATGTTAACATGTTAGTCTGACTGAAATCGTACTAAATCAAATTTCTTGAAGTCAGACTAAGACACCCAGATAATGCGATTGGGAGTCGAATTAATCCTGCATATATATGTTCAATCGGACTCAAACTGGCCTCGGCCGGAAGTAACAGAAAATGTCTGGAGCATAGCAGCGCTGTAAAGCTGTCCAATTCACTGCTCAACTAAAGGGCTCTTTTCCACCACAGCGAGTACCGTACTTTTGGTACTAAAAGTACGCCACTTCAAAGTGTTGACTTTCCACTGGCGTAAAAACTCGTCCTGATGACAAATGATATCTTGTACTGAATTTGAAAAAATCGCTGCAGTATATTATAGAACTGGACGACATGCGATATTAATTCCAATATCACATGTTATGCACATCCAACTCTTATATCAGTAGTCAGATAGATTGAGACCAGGTTTTTTCTTACCTTCAACTGAATATTGGACTATATGACTATTATAGCGCAGGGAGTCTCACTGAAACATCTTTATTTTGTGATAGGAATAAAAAACCCAGCAAGTTGTGCAATTTTACTGATCATTCATTTTCAAGATTATCTAGTATGTACAGACGCTCTCTACTTATGAATGAGATATGTTCTGAACGGCCTTTCAAATTTGGTTCATATATGCAAACGCACACAATGTTTGAAATAACATTTCAAAGTGCATTTTCTTTAAAATGCTACAGTAAAAGTTGACCAAATTTTGTCTAAAAATAGCCTAGGACCTTGCCTTTCAGAAGGTATAAGACTTGTTTATACCTTAAGGGAAATTTCAGAGAAATAGCCTGTCAAACTTGGCTCATAACACAAAATAAGAAATTTCAAAGTGCCTTTTCTTGAAAATGATACAGTAAAAACACATTTTGCCTTGGACCTTGCCTTTCAGATGCTATATGACTTGTTTATACATGATGGTAAAGTAAGAAATTAATTGTATTTACTGTAAGTACATCCTGTATTTCATACTTCACCCATTTTTTACGTGTGATCGCTTAGAGTGTCATTTTCCTAAACGCAAGCTGAGCCCGTAATTTTCTGTCTATGCATGCATCACACATTTGAAGCGGGGATGATTTAGTCATATATCAGCAAACAACGGACAGCTTGGCCACAGTTTTTTTAAAGCTCTTTTCCAGCTCTATGTTTTCCGTAAATAGTATCTCCAAGATGAATATAATATGGAAAACTGAATAGCAAAAAAAATACTAAAGTGAGCTTATAACGCCATGAACATCTCCAGAAAATTTGGTCTTTGGTTTAGGCATATAGTATTTGCCCATTGCCCTTTTAAAAACAAGAGTGCAGGCACCCTTCACTTTATTTCATGTTCCTCGCTTTAGGATTACATATTCTCTCCCACAGTTGCTACTGGTATCCTGATATGTGACCATGTCAGGTAAGATGACTCTGCATTCTCATACCCTCACATACCCTCAGAGGGAACAGCTATATGATCATTACTGATAATTTGATCTTGTGCTTCCTGGTGAACCCCAATTATTTTCTCCTTGTTGATGCTAAGAATTTTGGGCATCTGATTAAAAGAAACAAAAATTACTACAATTTCATTATATTTATGCATTTTATTTGCATATATCAAATAACTACTTGTTGCTTCTTTAATCAAAATATATAAAAGAGCTTTGTGCTGCAACCATTTATAATTTCAATTGATTGTTTATGTATCTTATACTAATGAATTATGTCTTTTTAATGAACAAATTGTATGTATTTTTTCTAATAAATTTCCAAAGTATTATTTTAGTACAAAGATGGTTGTTTTAATTAATGGTGATCACTGGTCATTGATTGTTCACTCGGTGCTAAAGAATTTAATGACTGAACTTGGCTGCCACCAGTTCTGATTGGATAAATCTTAGTTCAGGTTGAGTGAAGGGTTAGACTAAAACTTTTCATTACTGAACATTTTTATTTGACCGCCATGTGCAGCAAGTAAAAGGGTCCATGGGAGAGTAAAGACATCATAATAAATATACAGGGCAGGTAAAATGACAAGAGTTTTATGCATTTTTGTACAGTGTTAAGCATTAACTGGTCACATTTGCCGTTGAGGCATTCAGTAGCTTGTAGGAAATCGCTATGTACAGTATGGCTGCACATAATTTTAATTTGTCATACCACTATAAAATGGCACATTTCACTTTTCCCCCTTCACCGCAAAAGCCACTTTTCATACTCTAGTTTTGCCTTTCCGTTCCCAAACAGAATGGACTTACTGTGCTGTGATCAATTGGCAGAACAGATGATAACATGGGTCAAGCCTGCACATAATGAGGCAGTATGTAGCGGTTCCTTCTCAGTCATATGTGTAAATATTCTGCGCGATCCTACTGTAAAATGGGGTATCTGCCTTGGGGCTAAGTGAATCTACAGCTTCGTCTTGAAGTCGTCAAACACTTCACCTTTTCATAACATGAGGAACGCAAGCATGAGCACTATAAAGCGATCATGTAATTGCATGAACCAAAGACATAACTCAGAAATAATAAGAGCAGAGGCATTTTTTAAATGGCACAAACTATTGAGACAATTTCTGATCCAAATTGGGGACTAACTTAATGTTGGACTCACATGGCTATATAAATAAACATTAATATATTAGAAACTAAAATAACACAAATGCGGCACAACAATTGCGGTCGATTTGATCGAAATCAGATGCAAATGAGGGGGCAACATCACCGCATTGTCATGTGACCACATAAAGAAACAATATCTCAGAAATTAAAGCAGCACAAACCACAGTTTGAATGGCACAAACAATTATAATCAGTTTAGTCGAAATCGGATGCAAATGGCAGGCCGACTTCATGGTTTGTATACATGGAGTCCCGTGACCATGTATACAAACCATATCTCAGATACTAAAATAGCACAAGCAACGGTTCTAATGGCAAAAAAACAACACAAACGAATCGGTTTGGTCAAAATCAGATGCAAATGGGGGGCCAACTTTACACTGGTGATGTAAACAAACTTTCATATCTCAGAAATTAAAACAGCACAAAGGAAAATTTTAATCTGACTCGTACGCTCTGATCGCAAGATGCAGGTCTCAGAAACAATCTCTGCTTTTAAGTCAAGGCATAAGACTTACCTCTTTAGTCAGTCTTTGGATATTAAAATCCCTTTCTTAAGTTAAATGTGAGATCTGGGGGTTCATGGCCATTTGAGATTAAAGGTGAAAGGGGGGATTGGTGCCGTCGTCCTGCCACTCTTGCTGATCACTTGAGTTTGTTGACGGTACTTTGGCTTAATGCTGAGACCCCTGCAAACCCTCATGTCTATGCTACCTTCCAGGTCTCCCTTTTAGCCAGGCTGCCATAGTTACTTTAGTACAGCCGGAGGTTAAGTTAGGTGTAGAGCACTAACGCTGTTCTCTTTCTTCTCTTTTCTGAGCTGATCCTGAGCTTCAACGCTTGAACCCTCACCTGGACTCCATGGAGACCATCATCTGGAACCAGCTGGGACTATTTCAGTCTTTTTCCACATTTGCTCCAAGTCAAAATTACTGATATGTTCATTTTAAAATGAAAGTTACTGAAAGTACTATATATATTGTGAAGGAGGGACTGTGCATGTCTTTTGCAATGCAAAACAATTTCTGAATAAATATTTAATGATGTGGGTCACAGTTTGGTGGGTTTAACCATTGAATGATAATTAATGCACACTGATTAACCTGTATGAATGTAATAAAATTCCAGCTCCATTGTAAATATTGTTAACACTTTCTGTGAAGCTCTTATCTATAATGCATTTGTGGCTAATAATACACTTTTAGCCTGGGAAGATGTTAAATCCTACCTTAAGATACCTGCCTGTCTTTGTTCAGTGGCTCTCAATCCTGATTTCCCTCTCAATTAATTAATACTAGCTTCTCGAAAACAAAAAAATAAAAAATAAAAATAAATAAATAAATAATAAAAAAAAATACTAGCTTCTTGCAATGGTCTAATTTGGAATGAGCTGAATAGCTTTTGACTAAATAAATTGACTTATGTGGATTGATATCAAAATCTATGCAACTTTGTGTATTGATTTTTATATTATTTTCAAATCATTTAAAAGATCTTAGGGAAATGGGATTTGGAATGTGTGACTGATGATGTGGATTAGTGTTCCTTTTGGAGAAATGCATCCTCTAAAAGTGAACTACAACTGGTGTGCAGTGGTGTACAACCCAGGTGCGGTTTCATGTTTCAAATATCAAATATAGAAGCTTACTATTCCACACACTTTCTGGTTGTGTGATGCCTTACAGGAAATTCTGAGTGTAAAGTTCAATGGGCCCTATGTGTCCTAAACTATATCTCCTGAATAGTCAGCTTGAAGAGGTATTTGATCACACTCCAAATTCCACAAACTTTTGCATATAGCTCCCACTCTCAGCAAACTATTTTACACTGAAGTATTAAAAGATCCTTCCTTACCTTCACAGGTGATCTGAACCACTACATCATCATCACAGTCACTCTCTCCCCAGTTAGAGGACGGGCACTGCCACAGTGTGGAGTCATATGGCCGACATTGCAGGCTATCGAGCCAGTCCGGAGCTCCTTTCAGACGAGACTTTGTGTTAGAGACAGTCCCACTCTTTCCACAGTTGAGATTTTGACAAATCAGACTGGCTGTGTATGTGTCCATTTGACTGAAGCACACATTTCCCCAGGTGCCGTTGTAGAAAACCTCCAGTTGCCCAGAGCAGCCATCAGCCAACCTGATTTCTTTATATTCTACAGGGAGTTCAAAAGAATAATTTGAAGTAACTGAACAGTTATTTATACACAGAGACATTTCTTTGAAACATTAAATTACAGTCAAATCCTTGGTTTACTGTACAGCATGTAGCTGGTCCTGTTTCAAATGAATGGTTTTCTATGGCAACACACTCCGGATGCAATATGTCACATGAGCCAAATCTTAATATTACAATGTAAAAAATTTCCGATAACATCATGGGCTTTTATTTTGATATAAATTTGTTTTGATTTGTATGCTGCCCTCAACAGCTACTGTATTTGGTAATAAAGATATAGCATAGGCTACATACAAGGGCTGTAACGAAACACAAATTCATTATGTGCCATTCGGTTACATCATTTATGATTCAGTGCGCACAGTGAAATGAATTATCTAAATCTAAATGAAAAATAATAATATTAACCCATAAAAAAATTATATTTACGAAAGTATTATATGTTAAGACATGAAAATGTGAATGCGTCTGCCTCATGCTCAAAGAGCACATCATAGTTATTATGTAGAGAAAATGATTTACAGTTCTTCTATAAAGAACTGCGTTAGCTCATAGGAGTCATATGTAGTTTTTATGTACTGTAACGTCTCCCTCTCTATCTCCTCACAGAGCTGCTTCCAGAGAGAGAGGCGGCTCTCGAGTCGCAGGTTGCCGACCCTTGATCATACTTCACGGAACTTAGAAACACAGCTATGATTTGCATACAACTACCATGATTATGCTATACAATCCTATTATTTTGAATAAGTGCACCCCTCCGGTTAACTGTGCACAACAGTGCCGAATCTGTGAGGTTATGCAGGTTCGACTGTAATTGCATAAATATTGCATAAATAAGAATTTTCAAAAGCCTAAAGTACTTCAACTAAACTGTAAAAATCAACATTTTGCAATATATGACTGCAGCCAGGTCTTTAGGTTTCATAATAGATTTTTTTACTTTTTTTTTTTTTTTTTTAAAAAGATGAAGAACCCAGATATAAAATTTTCTCACCTGAACACACAATGCCTACATCCTCTTTATGGACACAGTCATTCTGTCCCCTCGGTGCGGAAGGACAGTCCCACAGAGACGTCTCATTCCCCTCACAGTCCAGCTCATCCAGCCAGATGGGTCCAGTTCCTGGTCCAAAGAAGGTGGGCACTGGGTCAGGGAGAGCCGTCCCACACTGGAGCTGTCTGCACACCACCTGAGCATCCTTCAGGTCCCAGGAGTCTCCACACACTGTCCCCCAGGAGCCCTGGTGGAGCACCTCCAGCCTCCCTGCACAGCCCCCGGCGTCACCCACCAACCGGATGGACTGGTGCTCTGGAAGGAGATAGAGAGGGAGGTGTTACATAAATTTAATAAAGTACACATATGAGCTAATGCAGTTCTTTATAGAAGAACGTTTAAATAATTTTCTCTATATAATATTATAACTATGATGTACTCACTGGAACACACAATGAACACTTGAGGACTTGAGCTGCAATTAAGTCTGTGTGGATCACTGCAGTTCACTAGGTGAGACTCATTCCCTGAACACTGATACCCTGTCACACACACATCATTGCCCTGGGTCCCAGAGAGGGAGGAGCTGTACAATTTCACTGTGGAGCCACAGCCCAGCTGCCTGCAGACCACGGAGGCCTCCTTGAAGCTCCAGGAGTCCATGAGAACTCTGCTCCAGGCCAGCTGGTAGTAAACCTCCAGGTGACCCTCACAGCCACTGTCTCCTGACAGTCGCACTGTCCCATTGAGAGCTGAGAGAGCTTTAGATCCTGCAAATACATCATTCACTGTCAGCATTAATCAGATACACACATCAATACAGCAGCTTTAACTCAACTCAGCATTTAGCAGGTTTAAACAGTTGTTTGCTTAATTTCTGCCTCATACAATCATATACTATATTGTTAAATCTCTGTACATACCATGTCTTCAATATGTAGCTATGAATGTTCAATGGACAGAAATTGGACAAGTAAACTCAGTATTACTGTATAAAAACTGCCAAAAACTCAATAATGAAAGTTGAACAAAGATAAATTTCTATCAAAAACAGAATATTTAAATCAACATTATTTAGTACTCGTGGTATGTCCACATCAGTCCTCACCATCACAGATGACTCCTGCAACGCGTCCATGAGAGCATGCAGCTCGACTCCATGAGGACACAGCACACTGGGAGAGGTGTGTCTCATTCCCCTGGCACTCAAACACATCAGCCCAGATGCTGTCCCTCCCCTCTCCAAACCAGGCCTGTCCCGGCACTGCCACGGCGCTCCCACACCGCAGCTGCCCACAGAGGACACTGGCTGCTCTCATATCCCAGGATGCATCACACACTGTCCCCCACTCAGTGAGGTACTGCAGCTCCACTGTCCCGGAGCAGGAGTCAGGGCCGCCCACCAGCCTGGAGTCTGTGTACCCTGTGAACAATTTTTGAATTCACTGAGTGTCCCTGGTAACCCTTCACATTAACTGCACCTTTATAATGCATTCAAGAACATTTAGTGAACCTTCATAATACATTCATAGGCCATTTATAAGAAGTTTGGAAGTAAACCTTACCATCCTAAATACTTTAACAGCTTTAATATACATTAATAACAAACATTATTATACAATTATAATGTTTGTATTAACGTATATTACAACTGTTCGTTGAAAGTGTTGTAAATTTTCTGCTTAAGAATGCTCTATGAATGCACTATAAAAGCATTATGCAGGTGCACTGAATGTTATATTAATGTGTAGTTAATGTAAAACATTACCATGTATTTATGATATATATTTTCTTCTTTCATTTTTCACGTTTACACATTGTCAGACTGTTCTTACCTGAACACACCAGTCCCACATCATTACCATGGGAACAGTTCTGTGTCTTTGAGGGTGATTTTGGGCAAAAGTAAAACTGAGATTCATTCCCTATACACTGAATCTCCTCTCTCCACACCTGGCTGCTGTCCCCCTTTCCAAAAGCAGCGTCCCCCAAAACCTGCACAGGGATGCCGCAGCCCATCTGCTGACACACAACCTCTGCATCATGTAGGTCAAAGTCAACATCACACACTGTGCCCCAGGTTACTCCATGCTGCACCTCTAGTCTCCCAGAGCACTGGTGTGGACCTTGCACCAGCCTGACATCTTGATGGTCTGAAGTTCAAGGGGAGACAAACAGTGGATAATTAGCACTGATTTTTTTGCTGAAATTTTTTCAGCATTCTCCATTTTATACTAAGAGAGCAAAATAAATGCTGGATATTTTAACATTGCATTTTTGCTTTTACTTTTCTTAACCCAAATCAATAGAGCTGTCAGACCCAACATCCCTTTCCCGTCATTCTCTCAGTTGTTACTTGTTTAATCTCCCTTCTCATTACAGTCCTTGTGTGAATCACCCCAGGTGCCTCTCGTCTGCTCCCTCATCAGTGATGTATATATTGCTTCCCTGTCTTGAGTGCCCCAGTCCAGTCATTCATGTTGCCACCTGCATGTGCTCCCCAGTGTATCCTGTGTTCTTGCTGTTTCCTTCCTACTCCATTTTGACCCCCTGGTGCTCCATTTCCTTTTGCCCTGCCTGTAATTTTATTTAATAAAGCCCCTTTCGGATTTCCCCATGTCTGCCTCCGCTTCCATCCTTACCTGCAAAATGAGAACAGCTTCTTAACTGAAAGCAGACATTTAGATTCTGTATTTCAGTTTCTCTTGAACTTATAAGTTCAAATGACTTCTTCAAATATGCAATTTGGGAGATTACCCATTACCACCTCAGACCAGTCTCCTCTGCTGTAGAAGTCAGTAACCTGCCATCATCACCACTATCAGAGGCTCCAGTGGATTTCCCTGGAAGATCCTCAACAAACTCCAAAATATCCAGAACAATGCTGCTGTGATACCCACCAGTTATTATTATTACTGTTGTTGTTATTACTATTTACTGAGCTACAGAGTTTCCGGTCCACTTTTGATGAGGGTTACGGTTTTCCCATAGTTTTATATATACAATACCATTTAAAAGGTAGTCAAAGAAAATGATTTTAAAATGATCTTCATGTTGATCATGATATTATGGGAAAATATGTCAAAATATGTCAGCTTAACCATTTCAAAACATCTTCTAAACTCAGCAATCACCTAACGCACCAATGTTTTTGTTGATTTGAACCTTAGCATGCCATGTTCAACTAATCAAAGCCTAGTTGAATTATTATATTAATATTTTATAATAAAAATTATGTTAATGAATTATTTGTTGGTGAAATTGAACTAACACATGGAATGGCTGATGTGCCCCTGAGGAGAGTTTTCATTAATTAAGAAATGGTTATTGTTCATCTAGCCACCCAACAAGATATTGGTATTTTTTAAAATTTATTTTTAGCTTTTATTGCTTGACACTTTATATTAATTGAATAATATTATAATTTATTACACTTTAGGAGTACTTCACGATACAATACTTAGCAGGAAAAACTGGAGTCATATTAGATTTGATTTCACAACGTCAGTTTGACATCAGATGCCAATGTGCATTTACGTCAACATCGTACGTTAGTTTTTGGTTGTGACCGAACGCGATATGGTGAGCAAATTTGAAACTGAGGACAAACTGGCAAGCGGCACGGTGGTGCAGTGGTTATCGCTGCTGCCTCATAGCAAGAGGGTCCGGTCCTGGGTCCTTTCTGTGTGGCGTTCGCGTGGGATTTTGCCAGGGGCTCCGGCTTCCTCCCATGGTCCAAAAGCGTGCAGGATAGGTTGACCGGTGAGTATAAATTGGCCCTGTATTTGTGTGAGTGTGTGCCCTGGGGTGTGTTGGCGACTGCCAAAGGTTGGTTCCCACCTGTGCCCATTGTTTCTGGGATAGGCTCCGGCCCCCCCTTAAGGGTTAGTTGAGCTAAATCTGTTCAGCCTCAAGCAAAGGAGACTGAGGGGGGACATGATCCAGGTCTATAAGCTTCTA
>JAODKF010006863.1:0-11128 GCA_026779585.1 Mormyrus proboscirostris
TCTGTGACCATTGTGAGTTTTTCTTTCATTGACTGAAGGGTACCAACAATTTTGTCCACGTGTGTGTATATATATATATATATATATATATATATATGTGTGTGTGTGTGTGTGTGTTTGGAAAGCTGACATTTGTTTGTGATTTAAAGTGATTAAAAATATATAATGTAAAATTTCTCAGTTTATTTGATATATGCATGCAATATTGTGTTGTTATATTACATGCAATATTTAGAATGGTTTATTACTAGACATAAAATAAAGAATGTGAATGTATATCTTTGGCTCAATTTTCAAATTAGGACATGTCAAGTGAAGACATATGTTCCCCTACATTTATCTTAGGAAAGAAATATGTGTGACATCTGAAAATCACTCAGGTACATTATTACATGAGGTTACAGTAGTTTTATTAGTACTGAGGTCAAAAGTTGCTGTGCGCCTGTTTTAACAGGGGGGGAACCAAATATCCTGGATGTCAGGAAATAATGTTTCCTCTAATATTTAAGCAAAGATGTATGTGTGACGCCTGAAAATTACTCAAGTACATTATTACATGTGAAAACAGTAGGTCGTCACGCATAATATAGTCCTATAAGCAAGACTACCGTTTTCATCAAGAAATATCTCCATTTTGGTCGTGAACTTCCAGAGGAGCCCACTGACCCTGGATAACTTGCAGTCTCTGGCTCTCACTGTCCCTTCATTTTATTGGCAGCTCACTGGAGAGGAGTTGGACCCCAGCCTATTGCGCATAGCACCTGTTAAGCTGCAAGTAATACATCCTGGTGCAGAGACTGGTGTCCAGCATGGGGATGGAGAATCACCAGCTGAGGAGGATGACCATTACGGACAGGAGCTGCCATCACCCAGCTCTAGGAGGGAAGCTTCCCCTGCAGCTCCAGCATCCACGACTGAGGATGCTAATGGGCTTCCTGAGGCTCTCCCCTTGGCCTGGGGTGAGGATAACCCCTCATCTCCATCCTCATCTGTGGCTTCTGACACTCAACCTGGAAGTCAAGCTGAGCCAGAATGTGCTGAGCCCTCCAGCTCCACCTTCTGGATCCCTGTGAGCCCTAACAGCACATGGCAGCAGGTTGAAATTGAAGGCCACAACTACCTACGCAAGCTGGATGAGCTCAGCATCCCCGAGGGACTCTGGAACATTACGGACTACAGTGATGATCACACCGTGCCATGTCCATGCACGACAGTTCTCTGTGAACATAGGGCGTGAGGCAGAAGGAGAGGCTTCTATGGAAAGCCGTTTGAGCATTTAATCTAATATCCGTGATATCAAGCCCGCTTTGCTCTACTATTTCGGAGTTTCGCCATACTAGTAAGACATCCTGGCGCTTTTTGATCAACTTGTTAACGTGTGGGCCTGAAATTTGCTGCAATAGTTAACTAGTAAGGCTTAAAATGCTTACTAGTAGCACTAGTATAGGCCAAAATCTCCACTAGTGACACTAATAAAGGCCAACATCTCTACTAGTGACACTAGTAAAGGCCAAAATGCCCACTAGTTGTGAGGGTGTTTTGACCTCACTAATGTGACTAGTAAGGCGCAATTGTCCACTAGTGACTAGTCTATTTGCCCTTACGTTACACTAATGAAGGACAAAATGAACATTAGATAACTAGTTGAAGAGTCTTTTGCCCTACTAGTTACACTAGTGAGGCTAAAAGTGTTTACTAGTAGTACTAGTCAAAACCCAAAATGCTCACTAGTGGCACTAGTTGAGCAGAATTCTAATGAGGAGGCCAGAAAGGGGCAAACATTGAAGCTTTCTATTGGTTCCCTAATAAATGCTCCACCTACCAAAAATGTAGCCCCATAAAGCCTGGTGAGCTTTTATTGTCAGCTGCCTGCTCCTGTAGCTTACAATCCATGCAGAATAAAACATGAAAATGAACCAAAAACGTATTAAATCATTTTAATGTTTGTGTAAATTCACTTCTTGCTTTATTTTTTTTTTCTTTTTAACGATGAAACACAAAAATGTATAATCAGTTTCTATTGAGCACGTAGGCTAAAACAAAACCGCTTCATTGCAAATATGAGACTCAAAACTGGACAAAAACTGAGTGATGCCATGTACCTATACTAAACCATAAATGCAGATTTTTATAGAATCTGGACATGAAATTAAATCTTAATCAGAAGTAAATGCAATAATGATTTAATGGACTGGAGCGTGAAAAACTGATAACTTTTTCCAGAGTTGTAAATATTTGGGAATTTATTTACGTAGAAAATAGTGGAAGGTAAGTGAAGAAGTTGATGCGTAGATTGATTTTCTGAAGTTCCATTTTCTCAGTTGAGAATAGAATGCGTGCTACAGTATAGGTGCTGATTAATCAATAAGCAATCAATAACATTCAGGTCATCTTCAACGTATTTCCTCACAAGAAAAACAAAATGCCCACTAAAACACCAACAGAAAAAGAGGTAAAAGACATTGACACAAGAAAAATATATCTACCAATTCACGCTTCAAGATACAACACGAGTGAAACACAAGTAAAATTCATAGTCTTCTTCTAAATGGCCAGTAAGACCTCAAATAATATTTGGAGGAAACTTGCAAACGATCATCTGAGTTGTTTCGGACCTTGATTATTCCCTGTTTTGCACTTCCAAGTTCAAACTGTGCAACAAAATACAGGAAACAAACTGAACATCTGACCGTGAAGGCTTCTGGATTTCTATATGGATATGAAATGTATTACTGAAGGCGATTCTTGCTTTACATTGTCACTGTTGCAGTGACTCTGTATTGTATTTTATTTAAATGATCAGCTTTATGTGGTTGCTAATATAACTAAAGCAACCTAACTGAACTCAGATTCTCGCTGCAAACAAAATATACAATATAAACATCAACAAATAGACCACTTAATAAGCCATGAGAATCTCGGCGAACATGCCATCTCCAGACAGAGACACTGCGCTCTCTCCAACTGCAGACCAGTCTGTGGAGAGACATCAGGCTCATTTATGGTAGAAATGGGAGAAAGAGTCCTTGCTCATTGGTCTTAACTCAGTGAGGGTGCAGTAAAACGGGCATATAAAACAAAATATTACCCTTGTGTCTCACTTATAGCATTATCCAATTCAAGGACCCGGTGCATTATACTGGATTATTTTATTCACTGTCAATAGTCGGATCTAAAGCTGCCTTTACTGTAGATACAGTTTGGTCTAATGAATCTCGCACGCTACCACAAAATGCCATACAGTTCTGCACAATTCAGAGCTGGCTCTTTAAGGATTTCAGCTGACAGTTTGAATTCTGACCAATCAAAAACCTTGTCCCGCCTGCTTCATTTGCATGCGGTCTACTAGTGGCACTAGTGCTACTACTGTAGTAGTACTAGTGACATTATGCGGCAGCTTACATATTGAGGGCCAAACTGTCCACTAGTGACACTAGTAAAGGGCAAAATGTCCACTTGTTGCACTAGTGAGGGTAGTAAGGGGCAATTCTTCACCAGTAACACTAGTGAAAGTCATTTTTGTTTTACTAGTCACACTAGTAAGAGCCAAATTGATCACTAGTTCCACTAGTAGGGCTCTTTTTTGCCTTGCACGTTATCTAGTGACACACATAATTTTTTACACATAATCTAGTATGCTCTAGTCAACGACTTGGCCTTACTAGTTGGCTTTTTGTGCGCACTAGTCGACGACTACACCTTACGCGTACAGCCAAAGTGTGCATTAGTCGACATGTACGCGTAGCACGTTAACAAGTAAATCGCTAATAACTTGACTTGTTAACGTGTATGACAGTTTAACGCTTACTTGTTAATATGTTTGTGGAAAAAACTTAAAAAAGCCAGTGGTGTATGTGTGCTGTGAACGGACAGTGAACATGCTTATGTCCTCCATTGGGTTTTACGGTCTCTGAACACCATTAGTAAGAGTAGGCTAATGCCAGCTTGCCAACGCGGGGAGCCGACACCATCATAGAGGCTGAAGAGTCGCTAGCCCAGCGAGCTGTGAAGTCTGAGTGCTGCAAAGTAGAACAACGGAGGGGACTGGCGATCGCACGCGGCCGGAGGACCATGAGAGGGTCAGTGGTGGATTTGGAGTGACGTGGCTTGCTACCGCACCACCTTGTGATAGCTGGCGTGAGACGTGCACACTGAGGGGACTCTTGGACACGTGTTCATCTCGTGGTGAGGATACCAGCTACTCTTTCCACTCAAGTATCAGGCTTGCAACGTTGAGTTAATGGGTACCCTATTTATTTAATTTCATGTGAAATTGGTTTCATTTTATTCTTAATTTATTCTCTACATTTTCTGTGGTTTATGTTTATCCAATGTTTAATGAGTTTATGGGTTACGGAACTGATTCATTAAATTGTGTTATATTTAAATTGTAATTGTTGACTGTATTGTGAAGGGTTTGCAAATAATCAATTGGGTAAGCATTTAAATAATATATACTGAGGGGCTGTACATCCTAGCAACCCGCTGGCATCTTGAAGGATGCTGTCAGGATAACAACCTCACCTTCAATGTTAGCAAAAGCAAGGAGCTGATCCTGGACTTTCGCAAGCAGGTGACTCTCCAAAGTCCTATCTACATTGGAGAGGATGCTGTGGAGCAGATCAGCAGCTTCAAGTTCCTCGGGCACACAGTTTCTGGTGGTCCAAGACAGCTTCTTCACACGCCTCCCGAGACCGGCCCACAGAGGGCCGCCGCACCCGTCGCTCTGCCCGAGCCTCCCGAGTCCGGCCCACAGGGGGCCGCCGCACCCGTCACTCTGCCCGAGCCTTCCGAGACCGGCCTACAGGGGGCCGCTGCACACGTCGCTCTGCCTGAGCCTCCCGAGTCCGGCCCACAGGGGGGCACCACCTCTGCTCCACCCGTGCCCAGCCCACAAGGGGCCGCTGTCTCTGCCTCCACCCAGGCAGACCTTACCTGGTGCTGGTGGAGGTCCAGCAGAGGGTCAGGCTGGTTCTCTGTTTCCCGTAAGGGGAGAAGGGGACATACCAGGCAAGGCCAACCACCCAGATCCAGTCCCTTCCTCTTCACCCTCCAGTTCCCACTCTTGTCCTATGCCCTCATCATTCCCCAGCCCTGCAGTTCTGTTGGTGTCTTCTAGTTCCTGTTCCCATCCTGCCATCTCATCACCCTCCAGTTCCAGTCCTGCAGCCACCTCCTCATCACCCTCCAGTCCTTCACTCCCTCCTTTGTCACCTTCCACTTCCCATCATACAGACTCCTCCTCGTCATTCCCCAGTTCTGCAGTCCCATCCTTGCAGTCTCCCTCCAGTTCCTGTCCTCGTCCTGCAGTCATCTCCTCCTTGTCGTTCGCCTTGTGCCCCTGCTTGTGTCTTTACCTGTTGTAATTCCTTAGTGTTGGTTTCTATTTTCCTGTTTCTTTGGTTAGTTCTTAGTTTCCCTGTCTGAGTTTATTAGTTTCACCTGTGCCCTGTTTTCCTGGTCTGTTAATTAGTCTCACCTGTCCTGAATTAGTCTTGTTACCCAGTTTTGGTTTCTGTATTTAACACAATACATGTTTGTGTATGTATATTGTTGGTCTTCCGCCTGGTTAAAGTGTGTGACTTTGTCATCCAGCAGCGTAGGCTACTAAAGGAGAGGTTACTAGCACATCACCTTAGAGCGTTAGATCTCAGGAACGTAGTCTACTGTTTTGCTGTGGCTAGCATGAATCCATCTGCTTTTTGCACACACTTTAACTGCTGCATTTGTTATTAACAGTACCTGATATGGGCCCTCCCACTTAGCCCCAAGTGGTTCTTTCTGGGGTTTCTCCATCAGTACCCACTCACCAGGTACCAGAGTATGACCTCCGTCAACAGGCTCTTCCCACGCGTCGGAAACCTGTTGGAAGGCAGACTGAATGGCATTGGTGAGCTTAATGCAATAATCAACCAAGCTATCACTAGCAAAGTGAACGTCTGCTTTTTTCAGATCTATGCTGTTGGAAAGATGCATCGGACGGCCTGTGATGATCTCAAATGGGCTCAAACCAGTCTTTTTGTTGGTTGTCGCTCTAATGCTGCAGAGAACTATTGGCAGTGCCTGTGGCCATGGCACTCCTTCCTGATGATATTGGGACAGCCTGTTTTTGATGACTCTATTCATCCTCTCCACTTGTCCCGATGACTGTAGGTGATGAGGGCAGTGGAGTGACCATTCAGTGCCCATGAGTCGGCTGATCTCTTCATAGGCTGCTCCAGTGAAATGTGTTCCTTGATCTGAGTAGATCTGGCATGGTAGGTCCCAATGTGGAATGTAATCCTAGACCAGTGTCTTTGCAGTGTGTGTGGCTGTGGCTTTTCGGCAGGGAACTGCTTCCACCCACCTTGAGAATTTGTCCACAATGACAAGTACATCTGAATAACTGTGACTTTTCAGCAGAGTGATGTGGTCCACTTGGAGATGGAGAAAGGGGCCAAGTGGAGCAGGCGCCACTAGAGTTGGTGTCGGCGCCAGGTATGGAGATAGCGACGACGGGGCCACTGTTCTGGGTCCGTCTCCATATCTCCATACATCATCTGTGTGAAGTTTCGCACCTATTTTCATCCATGACCATTTTTCGTCGGCAGTACTGTTGCTTTGCATATCCTTGATGTCACCAAGATGTTTGGTCACTGTTCTTAGCTGTTTAGATTTCACATCAAATCATGGACAACTCCAAATGCATATCTGGAATATGTGTATACATTGGCTGGCTGATTTTAACTCCAGCCTGTTGTGTCGATGTGCCTTTAGGCATACTGCCACTTGCAATTACCTCCTTTTACATCATCTTTTCTTGGCTTGACTCTTTTTGTTCTCAGAGGAGCCAGGTGAACAGGTCGGGCTTCTTCTTCTGATGTCTCACCATTTGCAGATGTATGAACCATTACTTGAGATGTAATTCTTGAAGACACCATTTGTGGTGCTGCACTGGGATGAGTCACTGATGTAGTACTCACAGTTACCACTTGGGGAGCACTCATCTTTTTGCTTCTTTTCCATTTTGGCCTTTAATTTTTCCGCTAGTGTGAGGCGCTGTTCTTTCCGATCCTTCTTCTGACCTTCAGCAGGATGCAGCTGCTCTGCTGGCATGGGCGCTTGTGGAGGAGGGGCAGGTGGAAGAGCAGTCAAAGGCAGGGCTGCTGTTGGAGGAGGAGAAATAGGTGGAGTCACCCATGTGGTTGCTCCATCCCCCAGGGGTCGCTCAGCGTTTCCTGCATTCGAAGCCATTTGCAGCTGATTTGTTAACAAAGCAATATGATTTTTATTCATTTCAACTCTGCAGTTTGCTAAGTCCCTCAATAAAGCATCTCTCTCCTCTTCTGCCCTCACATGCGCAGCATCGGTACTCACACGCACAGCTTGCTCTTCTCCACAGACTCCTGGAGCTAGGGGGTCAGATGGCATTGGTGTGAGTACGTTGTATGAGATAGGCAAAGAACATAAAAGCTATAAATGAATGAACTAAATGAACATAATTAAATCAACTAGGGAAATCCCTCACAATCAAACACAATTAAGATGCTCAGATTTGCCTGACTGTGTGATCTTGGCTGAAATATGAATTAAGCACAGTCTTGCCTGTCTAAAAATGCATAGATTAATTTAACCTTAACAATGAGATTCAGCAACATGACCTTATAATGTTAATGACCTATATCTTGCAGGTATTAACTGAATTATGTAAAATTCTACATTATTCTACATTATTGCACCCAAACTCTTAATATTGACTAAGTGTTGTTATTGACATCCTGGACATGCTGCTTTTTAGCTTTGAATTTGACATGTTAGTAGATGAATTCAAGCTGTCAATAACATCTCACTTACTCACCCCCTTTTAGATAAAAAATACCCTTTGTGGTTTTTCTAGTGAAGCAGAGGGACTGAGCTGAGGACCTGATGGTTGTGTGGGTTTCGCTCACTGAGACGTGCAACACAAACACCCTGCTCTCAGTCGGTCAGTCTTCCTGTAAAATGCAGAGGTGAGACTGCTAATGGAAAAATACTGACTGCAGCATCAACAACACATTTAAACAGCAGCACAAAGAAAATGTTCCACAAATACAAGAAATCTGTATGCTTACAGCACACATCAGACACGCTGACCCTCATCACTGAGGTCCTCCAGGCTGTGTGCTCTCCCCCTTCTCTTCAGTCTCTACACAAATCATTGCAACTCCAGAGATCAGTCTGTGAAGATCCTGAATTTTGCAAGTGACACTACTGTGTTTGCCATTATGATTAAAGGTGATGAGTCAGACTACAGGCTTGAAGTCGTACAGCTGACCATCTAGTTCTTAACTCACATTATCCCAATTGTCCACATGCTTAGACCCCTCTCATCATTAGGGAGGAGATCCCTGCAGAGGGTGTCTAAGAAGGTGTGGAGTTGCTCTGTGTTGTATGACCCTGCAATGGGAATATGAGTTAATACTGTATACATAATGACTTATGGAATGAACCAAAGCCTGGATGTTTTGGGGGTTAAGACTATTCAACAGAGAACCAGCACAGGCAGGTTCCAAGTTACAAATGAGATTCATTCACTCTTTATGTCTTTAAATTTGCAGGTAAATCATAAAAATAATGAAACAATGCATAATAATAATAGTTATTATTATTGTTGTTATTATTATTATTATTATTATACCTACATTTCATACCTTCAGCTGAAGAACCACTTAATACCATGCAGTGTTTTCATAAGTGTAACAATGTTAATTTTGCATTTGTTACTACAAACTTTTGTGTTTGTCAGTTGCTGTTAGATAAAACACCTGCACCTAAATACCAGCAAGATGAAGGAGATGCTGACAGATTTCCACAGGAGAAAATCACCGAATAAGCCAGTAAATATCTTGGGCCTGGTCATTGAGATGGTTGGTTCCTATAAAGACCTGGTTGTTGTCCTTAACAGTATTGAAGTCAGTAATCTGCCAGGTCCATCTCCATTTGGTGAGAAGACTAAAGTTCTTTGGTGCCTGCAGGATATTGCAATGGACATTTTATGACCGTAGTATCATCAGTGATATTATACATAGCGGTTTGTTTGGGAGGAAGGATTACAGAGAGGGTGCCAAGGAAACAAAGCAAACTGGTGAAGAGGGCCGGTTCGGCTGGGGGGCGCAACTGGGCACTATAGAGTAGATGGGCGAGAGCAGGATGATAACAAGGCTGTCATTGATTTTATGTGACACCTCTCACCCCCCCAGGAGACTATGGAGGCCCGGGGCAGCTCCTTCAGTAACAGACTCAGACACCCAGAGTGTGTGAAGGAACGGTACCGCAGGTCATTGGGCCCCACAGCAGTCAGGCTTTATAATCTGCACTCTGCTCATTGAACTTTTCCCCTGTTCACTGTCGTCTGATACAGATTCTATCTGCTGCTGATCGGCAATATTGTTCCTCCTTATTTACTGATGCGCAATATTACATTGCATTGACCCAGTGCATTATTCCTTGTGTGGTAGCTTCTTTTGGGAGGGTAATATCTGGGACATGGGCAATAATGTTATGTGCAATAGAACTGTGTATAAGTTAAATCATTTTAATATTCCTATAATATTCCTCTGTATGTAATATATTCTTCTTTTTTGTGTTTTCATTTTTACATATTAATATATACAGTACATTGCTTTTACATCCAGAATGATGTTGTTTGTTGTGTTGTGCCCCACTGCTGCTGTAACAAGAGTCTTGACTCTGACTCTCCCTCTCAAGGTCTTGGCCTTAAATCACACTCGATATAGGTGGTGCCGTCCCCATCACTCTGACCAGGATACATAGAAGATTCATGGGAGGGTGTTTATCAGTGTCAAGAAAAAGAAGGTATTGTTCTCTCCATGTGGTTTTTACTCTTTGCAAAAGTGAGCCCAGCACAGTGCAGTCTGTGGGTCAGTCTTCCTGTGCTGCATCTAACCAGTGGAAACATGTGCAGCACTGCAGAGAAGCACTCAAGAGACAAACAAATGAAAATAGCTTACAGCTATATGTCACTTTTGAACAGGGGTGGACAAAGTACACAACTTCATTACTTGAGTTAACGTATAGATACTCCTTGTCAAATAATTCTCCAATTTCAAATGAAAGTTTTTCATTAAAATTTTTACTTGAGTTAAAGTACTGGAGTACAAGGATCTAAAAATAATTAAGTATTCAAAAGTGCATCATCTTTTTAATGCAACACATTTTTTGGAACCTAATGACTGCTGAATGCACTGACTGCCTTGTAGATCCTGTAGAATAAAAAGCTTGTGGAATTTGATACAAGTATAGAAACACAACTGACTTAACAAAAGTACAGCCATTGTCATTTTCATCTTACTTTTTAATACCCCCCCACCCCACCCTCACAAGAGCATGGTAGTGTTCTTACACAGCTCTAGCAGTGTGTGTGTGTGTGTGTGTGTGTGTGTGTAAATTTTGTGGATTATGTTCATATTACATTATTTGGACCAAATGTACCATTTTTCAGCATGCATCCGGAGGACAGTCAAATTTCCTCAATAAATAAATAAATAGAATGACCAACTCAGTTACACACCTCTAGCTTTATTACTACCCAACAGCAGGTTGACTGACAGCACAGGAGTAGTTTACTGTGATTGTTTTTTCTCCTGTGACAAACACAATATGGCCTCTCACGTTTAGAAAAGAAAATTTGTCCCCTAACTTCAAAGCTTTACTTCAAAGTAATGAATAACAAGATCCTTCATGGAAATATAGAGTAAAAACTACAATATTTGTCTTTCAAATGTAGTGAAGTAAAAGTCACAAGTTTCTAAAAAAATATTTAAGTAACACAGAGATCCTTGCAAAATGTGCTTAAGTACAATACTCAGGTAAATACTCGCAGACAGCTTGCTCTACAAAGAGCAAGTTGAGGGAGTCGTAAAAAAGAATTTCCCCACGGGGATCAATAAAGTTGTAATTATAATTATAATTATAAATGTTCTTCTTTACTGTCCAGCCCTGCTTTTGAATTGCATGTTCAAAAACAGACTGTAGAGTAACTGTAGAGTCTTGTGAAATGAACAACAATGGAAATTATACTCCTACTTTTTGTGTTTATTGTGTTGGCAGCACTGTGGCTGAGTAAGTGGTCACTCTTATGTCAGTGACT
>JAODKF010006864.1:0-11121 GCA_026779585.1 Mormyrus proboscirostris
TGCCCGTAAACAAAGGCCGATTTGCCGCCCTCCACAAGATAAGGGCCTGGGTGTCCTCGTCTGTCCCTGCAAAATCCAAAATACTTCGACTTTAGTAAAAAAAAATAAATAATAATAAGAGCTGGTGAAGCCAAGTAAAAGATTAATTATACACATACAACGACACAACACAGGAATTTGCCAGCACAAAACCTAATTGTGATTTCGTCGTGACGGTCGTTCACGGTAACGTTATGTTACTGTAGCATTCCACAACTTAACGTTGCCTATAGCCAGTTCACTTCATAGACACTGCAATGCTTAATCTGGAGGTTCAATAACAAGGAGTAAGTAACATTTACAAACTTCAACATAGAACATTTATAACATGTATAACCTATTTATGACCACCTAACCGGCTAAAAAACTGCTAACATTTACGTGTGCGAAATCTTAAGTCAATATAACTGTATCTATATATCTATAACTGTCGTCAGAGAGTGACAGGCTACACACCACATTATACATCAGTAAAATAATTTTATTAACGTTACTTACATTTATATAACGCTGTTGCCTCCGCTTGAGCTTGCGTGACTGTGTTACCCGCCATTATTCAACTAAAACTTGCCTAAAGTCCCTCCCCTTCCACTACATATCAAAATGGCGTCCGTTTAGTGCGCGTAGTGTCCATCGTTCTGCACTTCGTTTTCTGGCCGTTTTCAGTGCACCATCCGGGTACTTTCAGTGCACTGAATTTTAGCTTAGTTGCCAGTGTGAACGCACTACGCCCTAAAATCGCGCACTAAAAGTGCGCAAGTGCACAATTTCGGACACAGCCCTGGTTTTGTGTTTTCCAGGTCCCATTTTCCCAGTTCGTCTTGTCCTTCACCTTCCACCGGGCGCGCCTTTCGGGGGGGTTCTGTCACGCCCAGCTCCGTCCGATCCTCCTGTGTGCCACGCCCACCTCGTTACCTTGTGTTTATCTCTGATTGTACTCACCTGTTGCTTGTTTAGTTCAGCCTGTCTAGTGTATATTGTTACGCCCACGGGGCGGGAGCAGGGCAGGTGTTAGTCGGGTGATCCTGATTCGACCTCTTTATATAGGAGAGTCGTTCTAGCAGGCGGTGCGAAGTATTGAGCCGATGTTACCGTGCCATACCAAGCGTTTCTCTGTCTATCGTCTTCCCGACTTCCCGTACCCTACCTCTCTCCCCGTGGTCCGCTCCTTACCTTTTGTTCCTTCCTCCCGCAGTCCAGTTCCCGCTCCTAACTCCCCTGCCCTGCTGAGTCCGGCATCCTCTGTCCTCCTTCCCTCTCGTCCTCCTGTCCTGTGCCTAATCGTCGGACTGATCTCCTGGCTAACGAACCCCTCTTCCGGACCACGACGACGACTCCTGCCTGACGATTTCAACGCTGGTTACCTCGGCAAGCCCCGGCTCCTCCCCGCCGCTCCGCTCTCCTACGCAGAAGCAGGGATTCCCTTCCCGAGCCTCCTTTACCCGTTGATCTCATTAAAACCCACCTTCTCTTGCATTCCTGGATCCGTGTCTCCTTCCCTGACCAAGTGTGACATATATCAGTCTGCGTCTTTCCCTAGTCTGACAGATCCGTCATTGTATTGTTCTGATGTCGGTCCATGTCTCCCCGGATCCCCTGATTAAACCCTGTTCCCGTGAAAAACCTTGTAGCCCTGCCCTTCGCCTTATGACAATATTGACATTCGACTCACGACAATAATGATATTACATTAAAATATTAATGGCATTAAAATTGGCATTAAAATATTAAGCGATAGCACATGTATAGTTTGAGCAATATATTATTACTATGTCTCTGTTGCTGCAGGTAAATCAGTGCTGCACAAGCAACTACTTGGCGATCATCCATTGTGAGAAGGTAAATTTGAAAAGAAGCGCTACACTATTTATATGGGTATTTGGCATGACTTTTAATAAAACCATTATGATTATATTCTACACTGTATAGTGCTAAATAATATTCCATATCTTCAACTTTAGATGAAAATGCATTAGCATTACTAAGCATTAGCATTACAACTGGAAAGAGTTTTACTCTACTCGCCAACTCGGTATGTGTGTGTTGACCAGCACAAATGCATTCAGTGGCTACTGAGAAGAGGGGAGGGGCTGCACAAGTGTGTGTGTGTGTGCGTGCACGAGTGCCTGGCTGTATATTGATGGATCAAATTTTTTGCACAGCCCTATTACCAACAGCTACAGATGTGAAAGCTTCCCACTTTGTTCAACACGTCAAGGCTGCCCCCTCAGCCCCACCCTTTTTGCCCTAGCAGTGGAGCCCTTGGCTGAGGCTATTAGGCAGGACCCAGCATTAAGGGGTATAAATGTAGGTGGAAAACAGCACAAAATTTCATTTTATGCTGATGATATTTTGCTATATATATCAGAACCTGCGACATGTGTCCCTTGCCTTATTGATATTATTTTTTAATATTTTCGGGTCCTTTGCTGGTTACAAAATTAATTTATCCAATTCCCTGGCTATGCCAATGGGCAATCTTAGAGATAAAACTAATTCTTCGATCCTCAACCCAGTGGTGTTTGCGGAGGACGTCACCGCCGTTTCGCCTAGGCGGAGGCCCGAAGTCCGTCTGCCCACCGCTTTGCTGCCTAAGCCAGCCGCCTGCCCCTTCATCGGGACGCGCCTGGCCCTTAAAGGGGCCAGGTCTATTTATGATGCTATCCCGCAGGTTCCGCGGTTTCTGGAGCGGGTAGCGCCCCCTGTAGTTCCAGAGGCTGCAGTGCCCCCCGAGGTTCCAGAGGCTGCAGCGCCCCCCCGTGGATCCAGAGCCCCGGGCCCGCCTGGAGACAGCGAGGAGGTTTTTTACCCTCCAGGGACTATACTGGCGGGTGGTAGGGGAGCCTGCTGTAAGGGACTCCCCAGAGGCAGTTCAGCTCCTGGAGCAGCTCCGGAGAGAGTTTGCCGCCGTCACCCCCGAGTCCCCGCTCCAGCAGCTTCACAGGGCGAAGGAGACCCTGAGGAAGCTGCTCTGCTTGTGAGCAAAGGCGGTCTCCCCAGCAGGGGGAACCGTGCCCACACCTGAGGCACAACCCCCTGCTCAGACCCCTATGGCCCCTTGTGACTCCTGTGCCCCTTGTGACTCTTGTGCCCCTTGTGACTCCTGTGCTCAGTTCCCCGTGCTCCCTGTGACTCCAGTGCTCCCCGAGATGCCTGTGGCACCAGCGACGCCCCCTATCGGCCCAGAGTCGGCAGTTGCTGCAGCGCCCCCCCAGATTCCTGCGGCGCCCGCAGAGACACCTGAGGCTCCGGCGATGCCCCCCGAGGTTCCAGTGGTGCTCCCCGCTGCAGTTGCGCCACTCGAGGCCCCCGCTGCTGCTGCACTGCCTGTGACTCCTGTGCCCCCTGCAGTGTTCCCCGAGGCGCCCAAGCTCCCAGCTCAGCCCCCCGTGGCTCCAGCGGCCCCGGCCGCGTTCCCTGTGGCTCCAAGTCCTGCAGTCTTGGTTCTGGTACCTGAAGCCCCTGCAGCCGCACCGCCCAAGGTCCAGGCTCCACCCGCAGCTGCACCCACACCCAAGGTCCAGGCCCTGGCTTTGCCCACACCACGCCCATCAGCTCCAGACTCCCCAGCCCCGAAGGCCAATGTGCCAACCCATGAGGATCCAGAATCCCCGGCCCCGGCGGCCAACGTGCTGACCCAAGAGGGTCAGGTCCCTGTGGCCCCAGTGCTCCCCGTTGGCGCACTGCTCAAGGACGGCGCATTGCCCGAGGCGCCCCCTGCTGGCTGCACGCCTGAGCTGCCCGCCGAGGCGCCCCCTGCTGGCTGCACGCCCGAGCAGCTCGCCGAGGCGCTCCCTGATGGCCGCACTCCGGAGATGCCCGGCTCGCCTGTCTTGCCTGCCCAGCCCAGCTCGCCTGTCCTGCCCATCCAGCCGGCCCCGCCTGCTGCTCTGTGTCCACCTGGCCCTGCTCCCTTAACCTTAGTTCCCCCGGGCCCTGCTCCCTCGGCCTCAGTCCCCCTGTGCCCTGCTCCCCTGGAGTCAGAGGAGGAGCTGGACTGGGACCCCTCGGGGATCACCCTCTCCATGGCAGTGGACCCCTCCAAGGGGTTACTTTGCGACAGGGTGGTTCACGGCCAGGCGGCTGCCTCTCGGTCTATCAAAAGGGAAGGGGACACCGACGTCGGGGTAAACTCCCGAAGCTCCTTCCCCAGGCGGTTGGCCCCGGCCTCACCCCAGACACCCGGTCAGCCGACCACAGCCCGCCTGCAGCCGTCCCCCCGATGGCCTGTGAGCCCCTCGCCCACAGTTCTCCCTACGACTCCTTCCATGCCGGCTCCACCAGCCCTTTTACCTACATCCTTGCCACCCTTAGTTCCTGTTCCAGCCCCGAAGAGGCCTGCTGCCCCAGCGTGCCCTACCTCACGCCCTCCTAGGGTAATCTCTGCTCCCCGGTGCCCTTTACCCTTAGCTCCCTTGCCCCCTATGTCCGTGTCCCATCCCGTCCCATCGTTGTTCCCTCCTAGTGCCTTGGTGCCTCCTGTGTTCACTTCCCATCCTGTTTCTGCGTTGTTCCCTTCTAGTTCCTTTGTGCCCTCCATGTTTCCCCCTCGTCCCCCAGTGTCCTCTGGTCCCTTTGTGCCCCCTGTGTCTCTTCCATATCCTTCTGTGCCCTTGTCCTTTTTCGGTTCCTTTCCTCCCGTGTGTCCTTCCCGTCCTTTTGCATCCATGTCGCCAGCTGGTCCCTATGTGTCTCCTGTGCATGTGCCCCCTGGTGTGGTCCTGCCGTTGTCCCCTTTAGTGTCCTCGGGTCCCATGTTTCCATCTTTGGTGTCTTTGTGTTTGTCTGCATTTCCCATAGTTTGTGGGTTATTGTTTGAGTTGTTCTCCTTGTGCCAGTTCTGTGTGTCCATACTGTTCCCTGTGCCCCGTTAAGGTTGTTGTACTTTTGTCTCCCCAGGTACCGTTGTGTCTCCGGTTCTCGTTGCCCTGCTCCCCGGAGTGCACGCCTTTGGGGGGGTTCTGTCACGCCCCGATCATGCTGATCCTCCTGTGCCACACCCCCCTCATTACCTTCATGTGGATTCCCCGTGTTTATCAGCTGTTTTCAGTTACTGTCATTTGTGCAATGTATTTAGTCCACGTTTCCGTTTGTTTCCCCAGTCCGGTCATTGTTATGTCAGCCAGTGTGTTGTCGATTCCAGTCGCTGTTGCCTCCATTAAACCCTATGTTTTTCCCCGCATCCTGCGCCCTTTTTTAGCGCTCCGTGTGCCTTAATGCGTGACAGAGATGGCTACTGTAATCTAGGTTGTCTCCCTAAACAAAGCCAGCAATTTCAGCTTGTCTTTACTTGTTAGGGCATAATGAATAGAAATTTTGCCGTAATTTTGTTGTCATCCATTTTTTCATTTTCTTTGTCATTACAATTTAGTCATGAAATAAAAGGTTGTCAACGAACACATTAATTAACATGAAATTAACACTGCTTGCAACTACTATTTTTTTAAAGTTTATTGTATAATTTAGACTGTAGCCTTATCAGAAAATGTTTGTGTCAACCTTAAACACTTTTTATTTTGCAACAGTAAACAGAAAATTTGTAATTCAACCACAAGTTATAGTGGTGGTTGAAAGTTAGTGAATGCTTCAGAATTTTCCATATTCCTGCATAAATATGACTTAAAACATCATTAGATCTTCATACCAGTCGTAAAAGTGAATTGAATAAACGAGACAATGATATCATGATTTATTTATTTATTTATTGAGGAAGATGATCCAGTTTCACAAAACATGTAAACAACTATGTGAATTCGAGGGTAAGATTAGAGTCAAGTGTTCTCAATCAATGTCTTGGTTGTCAATCAACGTGATCACTATCAATTGTAAATGGGCACCTTGTTTATATTAAAAGAACAGGGTTTTATCAAGGGCTTCATCTTCAAACGTGCAGTATCAAGCCATGGACAAAGGAAAAGGAAAAGAATTGTTGATGCTCATCGTCTAGGGAAAGGCAATAAAACCAACAAAACTGTTTGAACTGCACCAATTCACAGTCAGACAGATTGGGTACAAATGGAGTTTGTTGTTTAAGACTATTGTTATTCTTTCCAGGAGTGGATGACCAACAAAGATCACTCCATGGGCAGGGTGTGTAATTGTCCAAGAATCAAGTGTCCGATACCCGTCAGGGAAACAAAACCACAGTTGAGTTCTCCCTGGAATTCAGGACGATCGCTGCTGGTCTGAAATTGCCAGATGACTGCCTTAACCCTCTGGAGTCGGCCGTCCCGCATGCGGGACCTGACAGGAATTTCACAAAACCGTTTAAATACACATTTAAAAAACACCATCAGAAACCTTGAATGGTCTAGTTTTCAAATATATATAGGTAGAAACTAAATATATTTTTACAGCTTCGTGATACGAATAGAAATAACAAGAGTGACTGCGTCTTGAAGCAGCTCACCCACTTGCAAATCGTGCTATTCGCATGAAAATAACATGATAATCCGACAGTTAGTATTGGGTAAAGAAATATGTGAATACGCCCATTGTAATTGAAATAAACAAGAGCACATGTCGGTAGTGATCGGCTACAAAATAGCACGCGCATACATCTCTGCCGCTGAAGCTTTGTGCCAGTGTTGCCACTTTCAGCAGCAAATCTCATACCTGTGTGCATGGGACAGTAGGCTAAGCCTGGTTGCCTGTAGTAAAGAGGTTGCTGCTTCAGATCCAGCCTATTTAGAATGTGAATAGCGATTTTCAGCTGAAAGTGATACTATACGCCGCCGATGCAGGTAAAGCAAAGAAATATCACGTGGTTCGCTTTTTTGCCAATTTAACCTAATTTAAAAAAAAATGAATACTTCCAACAATGGAAATTTTGAAAAGAAGAGAGATTATGGATTTAGTCAGTGTTTTTTCATGATTCTACATAATGATTTCAGCGAGATATAAACGGAAATACACGAGAAACATACATGGTTGACGATGCCATCATCCCTATAGTGTTAGTAATAGTGAATTATTTTATTTCTGTCAACTCTGTGACCACATTCGGCAGCTGAGAAGCAGGGTGGCCGAGGCCAATATGCGGAAGGTAGCCTCCGCCAGCGGACTGCCGTTTGGCTAACTCTCAGAGCTAGCAGAGGTTCCCCAACCACCGCTGCTCACTGCAGGGAGGTGTAAAAAGAAGCGGAAGAGCTCAAGACCGGAGGAGACACAGGACGTCTCCCTGGGGGCAGTCTCGCTCTCCGCTATCTGCCCTGCTGCGTGTTGAGAGGAACCCCTCCCGATTCTAAACCCAGCAGTGTTCATGCCTATGATCGCCTGCCCGAACAGTCTGCCTGCCCCTTCGCTGCCTGGATCGGCAGCACTCCCCTTTTTAGGGACGCGCCTAGCCCTTAAAGCGGCCAGGTCAATTCTGGATGCTATCCCCTGGGTCCCTAAGTTCCATAAGCGGACAGCGCCCCCAGTGGTTCCTGTGCTGGCAGTTCCTGCGCTGCTCCCCATGGTTCTTGCAGCTTCACACCCAAGGCCCCTGACCCTGAGGAGGTCCCAGACTGTCGGACGTAGTGGATTCGGAGGAAGAGCTGGAGTGGGACCCCTTGGGGATCTCCCTGACTGCCCCCAGACCTCTCCCTGAGACTCTCCCCGGTATCTCTCCTAGCATCTTCCCCACAGTCACCCCAGTGTGGCAGACTCCGGCCAGGTCCCTGCCTCTCTGTCTCCCGGAAAGGGAGGGGACACCTATGCCGGTTCTTGCCCGCCCTCCCTCCCGGTTCGCCTGCGGTTCCCCTGGCTGTGGCTTGGCGGTCGCCTGCGGGTCCTCCGGCTCCTGCTCGGCGGTCGCCTACAGTCCCCCTGGCTTCGGCTCGTCGGCCGCTCTAGCGCCTTGTCGGCTGCCCTTCGGTCCCACCTCCGACGCCATCGGTCGACTGCTGGTCCCCCGGCAACGACTCGTCGGTTGCTTTCACCGCCGGAGGCTGTGTCTTCAGCTGCTGTGTCTCCTACTCTTTCCTCCCCTTCGCCCATGTCCCTTTCGCCTTCCTCCTCACCCCCTCCGTCGGACCCTCTGCCTTCCTCCTCGGCCCCGTCCTTGTTCCCTCCTGGCACTCGCCACAGGTCCCTCCACCTATGGCCTCACAGTTGCCTGCTAGCCCCTGCAGCTTCCACCCCTTGCCTGCTGGGGTTCCCTCTGGCTCCCTGTTTCCCCCACCCTTTGACTTTATGCCCCCTGCCTTCGTGCCCCCTGTGTTTGCCCCTGATCCCTCTGTGCCTCTCGGCCCCTTTGTGACTCCTGTGTTTTGCTCCTCGTCCCTCTGTTCCTTTGTTTCCACCTGGTCCCTTTGTGCCTCCTGTGGGTGTGCCTCCTGGTGTTGTCCCGTTGTCTCCCTCCTTGAGTTCTGTGTTCCCATTTTTGGTGCCCCTGTGTATGTCTGTGTTCCCTGTGGTTTGTCGTCTTTTTGAGTTGGTCTCCCTGTGTCTGTTCTGCGTGTCTGTCTTGTTCCCTGTGCCTTGGCGATGTGTTTTTGCTTCGTTTTCCAGGTCCCGTGTCCCCGGTCTTCGTCGCGTCGCTCCCCTTTGGCACACCCGGAGTGCGCGCCTTTGGGGGGGGGGGGTCCTGATTGTCCGCTCCTCTTGTGTGCCACGCCTTCTCATCAGCCCTGTGTGGAATCCTCGTGTTCTTCAGCTGTTTTGAGTTGTCCTGATTAGTTTAATGTGTTTAAGTCCGCATTTCAGTTTGTTTCCCCAGTCCGGTCATTGTGCATTGTGTTCACATTGTCACGGTGTTGTGTCCGCCTGTGTGTTGCCTACGCCTGCAATTAAAACCCGTGTTTGCCCCGACTCCTGGCTCTGTGCCTTGTCTGCGCTCCGTGCTCCACCGAAGCCGTGACAACCACCACCTTCCAGAAACTGCAGTCGGCATTCTGCTCTGCCCCTATCCTGTGGCAGCTGAACATCAACTGAGAGAAATTATGATGTGGGAAACTGGGAGTTGTTAGCCATGAAACAGGCATTTACAGAATGGCGCCACTAGTTAGAAGGAGCAAAACACCCATTTGTGGTATTCATTAATCACTGAAACTTAGAATACCTTCAGAACGCCAAAAGACTTAATCCCCGACAAGATTTGCTCAGTCAAATGATGTGAATGTAACTGCAAATGTAAATCAGTAATCTTATATATACATTATACGCAGAATAAAGTATATCTGTTTTTATTTTATCTATAATTCTTTTGTATTTTAGAGTACTGCTCATCCTGTTCCCCTAGTGAATTTAGGTATGTTATACTCCAGTCCACAATATTACAATGCTAGAAAAAATAAAAAATTTAAATAAATAAATGATTCTATATCAACAGCTCTGGGAGGCAATATTCATAGAAATAATTTTAGATTATGGCACATCAGTACTAAAAGAAGCACTCGGTTTTAACCAGTAAGTAAAAAAATCTTCAAAAATGTTTAGTGTGAGTGACTTACAAAAAATGTGATTCCCATGCTCCAAATAGGGACCAACAACATCCCTTTTATGTTCAAAGATGTTCTTCTACAAAAAGGAAAATTGAAATTTAAAATAATTAAAATAATTTGTATGTTTTTTTTCCTAGCAAACTAACAACTATACTGACACTAAACTAAGCTAAACTAAACTAACACTGTGCATCTCTTGTTTTCACTTTAGGTTGTTTACTTTTTTCTCTGATTGTTGTGTGTCATAAATGCACTGATGAATAGTTAACATACTTCATTTTGGAACTTTGTAATTTATCATTCATAAGGCTAAGGAGGAGTTCGGAAGAATCACAGCTACAGTATTGCACTGGAACAGACATTCTTTGGTAAACTGGATGCTTACACACCACGTCTCCTTGAAGTCATGAGAGCCAAGGGAGGGGTTGCTGGAACGAAAATGCAGCCTATGCTGGATACTCTGTATCAAGTAAATTTTATTTAATCATATCACAGTGTGCATTTTGTGTTATTCAGGACTTTTTTTTTAGATACAATGCAACATATTTAGTAAGATGACTCTTCCACACACTCATTCACCCAGACACACTCGGTCAGTCACACAACTCATCCTCTCTCTCATTCATTCAGTAATCCAAACACTCATGTGTTCACAAGGTTTAATTATAAGTTAGCAGTGTTATACCATAAATACTTACCCAATTCATCTCCTGCCAGCCCCACAGTATTGACCAGCGAAGAGACACTGTCATTAGCTGCCTCATAGAGTACTTAGGAGAGCATAATTAGGTGCCAGGTATGTATATTTGATATTTGTATTTGTAATGATGATACAATTGTCTTTTGTTCCCTATTTGCCTTTTTAATTTTAATAATTACTGTTACTGTAGCATTCTGCGTTTTTGTCGACACTCAAGAGAATGCAGTGACTCTCAGTCATTTCATCTTCTGAACTGGCTGTTCTTCTTATGAAAATACTTTGTGTTCGCTTCATGTTTTAATACCATGTGTTATGTTTTTCTTTTAAGGATGATGCCCAAAAGTGCTGGTCGCAGACCTTACAGATCCTCCTTGTTTTTGCACCAGATGATCGGATCCAGTCAATGTGACCATTGTAGATGATGGCGCTGAAGCTCTCACTGGATGTGGCAGCAAAAAAAAGGCATGCATACTACAGATGGGACTAATATATGCAATGATCCTAGAGTATCCAGCTAAGTTGAAGAACACTTCTGAAGTTTTTCAAAAGCTGTTTCTTGAACTTGACCCTAAGAGACTACTGAACAAGATGCAGACACTAAAAACCAGATTGCTTACATGAATGCTGAAATCTCTTGCCAAGCAAAATAAACATACTTATTTTTTATTTTACATTTCGTTTTTGCGGAAATAGCAAATTGTTCATGTTCATCAATTTTTGTTTTATGTTGTGCCAAACCCCTCCATGAGCCGGCACCTTATCGTGGTGGAGGGGTTTGCGTGTTCCTGTGATCCCAGGAGCTATGTTACCCGGGGCTTTATGCCCCTGGTAGGGTCACCCAAGGCAAACAGGTCCGGGGTGAGGAACCAGACGAAGTGCAGCTCATATGACTACCTATGATGCAGAAAATATTGGACACACGTTTTCCCTTGCCCGGACGCGGGTCACCGGGGCCCC
>JAODKF010006865.1:0-11120 GCA_026779585.1 Mormyrus proboscirostris
TCACATATGGGTTAAATGCAGAGGACACATTTCATTGTTGTGTGCTGTGCTGTGGTGTGTTAACAATGACCACTGATTAATTAATTAGAAAGGCATAAGTTGATCAAATTTTTCTACAAAGAGAAACTTGAGGGAGGCGTAAAGACAATTTCCCCACAGGGATTAATAAAAGTATCAACTATTATTATTATCCTCCAGAAATTGCCTGCATACTCTCACCACATGAAGCTGAGCATTGTCATGCATCAGGAGAAACCCAGGACCCACTGTACCAGCGTAGGGTCTGACAATGGGTCCAAGGATTTCATCCCAATACCTAATGGCAGTCAAGGTGCCCTTAGGCATGAACCGGCACTATAACTTTTTGTAAAGGTTCACTTGCTTTTGCGCATTATTGTAACAGAAAATATTTCCATACAGCAGAAGACAAATGTGCCACGTGGTGTATTAGTGAAGCCAATAGCAAGGACGAGAATGATTCTGATCGTCTCTGAGAGTGCATGCAGAGCTCAAGTAAAATCACCGGCGTTTTTTATTTTTAAAAACATATACTAGATGAAAAGGAATTGTAAAGCCTGTCAAATTTTGTTTCCTATGTAATGCAAAAAAATAAAACATAAACAGATCTAAATAGCAAAAGGTCTATATTTTTCTCCTGATGTTTTTTTTCTGTGCATTTAACTAACAAGAAAGCTTGTCATTTTTATTATATAATAAAAGCAAGCTAAAAAAATCATAGTTATTAATGGCACAATGCACATTCACGTTTGAACATGAAATTTTCTAAATATTCCTTTCTGATTTAACTGGCTAATATGTATTTTTAGATCTAGTCTTAACGCTTGATTTATGTGATTTATCTCCTGATAAATATTTGCATATGTCAATCTTTGTAGAGCCCAGCAATTAACGTAAGATCCTGGAGTAAGCCTACTATGGGAAATGTTTAGGCTGCGCACTAGTATGCGTGCAGTTCTAAAATTTTCCCTGTAATTAGTGTGGGAACTGCGACATTTTACCCAGCAACTTATCTCCGTAAATTGGGTCCATAGAGACGCCACTGTGATTACTTGTATATTGTGAATAGCCGTTGTTTCCCTGTGGCTCTTTCATTTTAATGGAAGATAAACTTAAAACGATACAGGCGACGAATACTCTCTTGGAAATATATATTTTAGAAACTCAGAAAGGCATATGTTGATCAAATTTTCATTTGTGGATAAACCCTTAGAACCTGACAAACGCAAAATGAGTCGCATTAATCTCTGGCAAGAAAGTGTGTTGCACGATTTATTACGTTTTTTTGCGTAATTTATAAACATTTTAAACTGGACCAAATATGGTATTACTGGATAATAATATTAAGGTAAAACAGTATTCATTGTCCAGTTAGGTAGTTTTCCTTTTTTATTATTCCGCAGCTCGGATTTTTACCATGCCCATAAAAGGATCAGATAACATTCAGCTCGGTATTTGTTTTGCGAGTGACCGATACTAGCGAAACTAAATTACTCAGCAACCGGTCTAAACCATGTGCTAACACGAAGAGGAGGGTTTATTGAATGTACCTTCGGCAAAAACAATAAAAACCGCTCGGAAAATGCCATATTACTATTCATAGCAGTTATAAAGAGGGATTTATCGTTTTAACAAATACATCGGATGTGTATTATGTTTACTTGTTGGTAATACTTCTTCGCAACATTTTACAAACCCCGGGTGACTTTTTGTGCCTTCCCTTGTAAACCTTCACTAGCTCACCTGTCCAGTTAATTTGCATACAGAACTTAAGCCAAAATGGAGGGTTTACCTGTGTCATAGTGTCAAAATATACGCAAACTAAACCAAAGGTCAATTTCTGTTTCATTTTGTTGGAAAGTATCATAACTTGTATTGTTAACTATATCAAGTTATATAGTGGATTACATTTTTTAAAAGTTTCAACTATGTTTCTGACGTCGGGTGTCGTCGTTGTTTTTTTATTTGGTAAGTATTTCTTCTTCGTTTGCATACTTATTATAGTACTATAGTTTTTTAAAATAGAGACATGTTCAGAAGGTAAAGTTTGATTTGTTATATATTTATTACTTTTTGAAGTAGTAATAATATAGTAATAATCTAGCAGAGTTGCTCTTAGGCCTACAACCAGGAAGAGGATTTTCATAATAGGGTATTGCGTGTTATATTTGTGTATTATCAGTGCTTGTCATATTAAAGTATATAAGTAAAAATGTGCTCTGTTTTTGACGGAGGATTTCGTAAACGTGAAGCGTAGGCTTGTTGCAGCAGGTCTCTGCGATTACGAATGAGTCACGGCAATGTTCATTTTCTAAGCGGACATTCTTTTAGTGCTACTCTGATTGTGAGTTTCACAAAACATATCCAGGCAGACTTTCTTTGGCTACTTGTATTGACGATGGCGCCAGCGCTACTTGTAAGAGATTTATTTACCTATTCTCATGAACAGCTATATTCTGTACGTGGTTACACCTAACTTAAGGACAACTCGTAGGTTACTTGTGAACTGACGGACATGAAGCATTTAAAAATTCGGGTTCAGTACAATGACTCGTAAGAAGGAAAGCACGCACTACTTTGTGACGATCATGAAGGTATTACGCGCCTTCAGCGGTTATTAACCTTTAATGTTTAATCCTTTAATAATTTTTCCTGTTTTCTAAACTGCTTTAAGAACTGTTTCTTTAATGTTTTTTAAGTACTATATAGCTACACATACGTACACGGATTCATTCTCTCTCCCTCCCTCTGCAATATCTTTTGTGGTTACTTTTTATTATTGAGGAAATTGAGGAAATGTGTTGTACAGTAAATGAATTGGACTCATGTGTTGTCTCCATTTAAACTTATCTGTGCACTACAAGTCAGGAGTTCAGTCACAGATTTACCATAAGTTGGATAACCCTGTCCATGTGTGGGGATAAAAGTGCCTGGGTTGTTCTTGGTTGCAAAAGGGGGAAGGGGTGTGTCTAACTTGATTCTAATATGGTATTAATGTTAAATGGTTAAAATAATTACCCACAAAATGCCAATACCAATAACCCTTGAATTGGTTTTGTTTTCCCTCAGGCTCTGCCATGGCCATCTCTGTCCAGTGCCCCACCAAGAAATATGTAGTTATACTGTTCCAGCCAGTTACACTTACCTGCAACTACCAGACATCATCCATTCAGCCACCAGTGGTGACCTGGAAGTACAAGTCATTTTGTCGAGATCCCATCCAGGCAGCGCTGAATCCCAGCAGTGCTGACAATGCTCTGGCCCAGGCGAACCCTAATTACAATCCAAACATCGAATGTTCTGATAGCACACGGACTGTTCGTATTGTTGCTTCCAAACAGGGCAGCACCGTCAGCCTGGGGGATTACTATCGGGCTCGTCAAATCAGCATCATCAACAGTGAGCACAGAGGCCATTTAAATTGTCATTCTCTGCTTTGGCAGTTGGAGTGAAGAGTATATATTATTGAGGACCCCTGACTGTCTCAAGTAATTCTAAGCGCTTAGAAGATGACTTAGTTCAAGAATCTTCTGACAAGTGCTTGATTTTATTGAAATTAATGGATTTGCGCTCCAAACAAAATTAGCTGTGTGCATCATTGATGCATAGTCTTTCAACATTAATGCTGAATTCAGCTATACTCTGACCTGCCATCCTTATCCTTTTTTCAGATGCAGACCTAAGCATAGCACTGACGGCTTGGGGTGATAGTGGCGTCTATATCTGCTCTGTAATCTCCTCTCAGGACCTTACAGGAAACAGTGAAGACTATACCGAGCTTATAGTTCTGGGTGAGTTAATAGCATGTGTGTGATCCCTCACCCTCTACAAACCCCCCGATCTTAGCTGTGGCTCCATGACAGGTTAGGCCAGCTTCTTTAGGAGAGCTCACCTATTTAAGATCAGGTTTACTTGTATCGGAAGTCAGAGGTTTTTTTTTTTTTTTTTTTTTGTATATTATAGATGTTTCCGTCTCACTTAAGTTTCTCTGTGAAGGACCTTAGATGTAGATTAAGAACAACGGTAAAGCGGACAAGTTAAGTAAGGAACCTTATTCGATTTTTCTTTCCTTCACAGAGAGGAAGTCTAATACTACAGACCTCCTGCCTGGCATTGACTTACTGGTCATGGAAGGTACTTAACTTGCCCTCTAACCAGAGCTCCTGAATCCTTATGCGAAGGGGCTTTGTGGGTGTCTGCCCTCCCGCAGGGTCCTTCACAAGAGAAACTTCCTGTGAGATATTAGTATATTAGAAAGCTGAGTTTGGATAGCTGCATGCAAAGTTTGAGTCTTTTTGAAGCAATGAAGGTACAGTAAATATGTCACTTTTTCATAAGTATCAAGATTCAGGTTTTTTTTCTGTCCATGAAAATAGGTATTCGGTAAGTACATTTACTCTGTTTAACATGGTTGTGTTTTCTGTGGTGGCCAGGTGTTGTATGACAGTGAGCATGACCAGTTGTTACCACATTCACAAAAACTTGCCTGATGTCACACAAACAGGCATGTCCTATGTGTCCTATGTTGTATTTGCATAACCTGACACTATATATCGGTTATATTGACTGGCTTTGTCTGACTTAAGTTTATATTTTGAAAATGCTTTTAATAGTAGCACCGTGAGAGTGTTCAGTCATAGTAAAATGGATAAACGTGTGGAGGGCGCGCATGTTTGCCTGCGAGTGCCAATGCCTGCCGTGATGCGGGGCGTGTCTCCCCTGTCGTCCTCAGACTGGCTGCTGGTGGTGCTAGTGGTGTTGGGCTTCCTGTTACTTGTGCTCTTCATTGCGATTTGCTGGTGCCAGTGCTGCCCGCATACATGCTGCTGCTATGTCAGCTGCCCCTGCTGCCCCGAGAAGTGTTGTTGCCCCAGGGCTTGTGAGTATTGATCATCTCATCAAAAACGCTCCTTTGGAAATAGCTGCATGTTTCGTCACCTGCTAAACACCTCATGGTTCTTCCTTGATCTCCATGGACAGTGTATGAGGCAGGAAAGGCAGTGAAGTCAGGCGTGCCGAGCATGTACGCCCCCACGCTCTATGCCCCTAGTGTGTACGCTCAGCCCCCGTATGGCAGCATGGTGCCAAACCCCTCTGCTATCCCAATGCTGCCCATGCCCACTGTCCCCCCATCAAACGGTTATGGCCATGACTTGGATGGAGCCAGTTCAGGTAAGAAACGTTGTTTTAAAATCATTGGCATCCTATTTGAGGATCTTTACTATGATAATATCTGCCTGGCTTGTATGTGGACAAAAGTGTCTGTTAGCTAAACAAATAAGATATGCTCTGTGCTCTCTCTGGCCACCTCTGAGTTGTGTTGCATGAGTTGTGTTGCATGAGTGTAAGTCTTGCCTGTCTGTCAGTTAATTGATTAAATTTTAATAAATCAATAAATCAATTTGTGACAAAAGCAGCTACATGGATACGTATTGTAGTTTCTCAGTTTTAAAAATGAGTTTTAAGACCTGCAGATTGTGAGTAGAGCTGGGGTAAGTCTTTGTGATTGAATCCGTTTTCCTCTTTTGCTATAGTTGGACAAGGGTCCCAGGTCCCTTTACTGCATGATCGGGACACTGGGGGCAGTGGAAGTGAGTAAAATGCCACTGGAATCACAAAGCACGATTCCATCACTCACACACCTGAATTTGGTTTTGCTGTCTTGTTTAACTGTCACTAAGCTGCTTGTTAGCTTGTCTCGGCTAGTTCAATGTTTCCAAATAGCACTATTGTTTTGCATAAACAATTTGGTGACTTTTTTTTTTTTTTTTATTAAAAAAAACCATATAAGCAAAATCAAAAGGGGAGTTTTCAGTCTTCCTCTGAGGACAGAGTAAACTTGAGCTTACAACACGAAAAATTTGCTTTATATGACGTATGTATATGTATGTATATACCTGCTTTCAGCACGCAGTGGTTACCGCATCCAGGCCAACCCTGATGGAAATGCCACTCGTGTTCTGTACTACATGGAGAGGGAGCTGGCCAACCTGGACCCCACTCGACCCAGTGATGGCTTAGGCAAATACAACCGCTGTCAGTTTATTCATCTCTTGGTTGCTTCTTTTTCATTATCGCATAACTACTGGAACGACAGCACTCGCTCTTAGTCTCTCTGTCATTAGTGTAATTTTATACTCTTGTCGTGACCTTTCTGTCAGTGATGGATGGGATGAGCGAGGTCAGCTCACTGCACGATGACCTGGACTCCCGGAATCGTGGCAGATCGCAAGCACCTCACCTGAGCACGGTGCCGGACCAGGACGAGAACATGAGCACTATTAGCAGTGTGTCCCAGCACACCCGGCGCAACCACAGGGGGCCCGGGGGCAGTGATGCCCCCTCCATGGGATACATGGGTGCCCGCGGACGCACACGCTCTGTCGATTACCTGGATGATGTTGCTCATAGTTACCATGACAACTATTCTCCCCCACGGGATGAAAGAGGAGCTAGAAGAGGCAGAGGAGGGTATGTGCTAAATTTCCTGTGATTGTTTTCCTATGCACCTAGAACACTGTAGCATGTACTTCACTTCATGTGAACTGGATTGACATATTTATCTTGATATGAAGTTCAAGGCTGAAATGTAAAAATACCATTTTGTTTTGTTTTCCTTTCCTTTTCTCATTCAGATTAGATGAAGGAAGCATTTCTAGTGACCATAACAGATATGACCGGAACAGGCCTGATTACTCGCGTGATGACTGGCACCCAAGGGGTAGCAGATATGAGGGCAGGCGCAGCCGTAGCAGAGATGACCTGACAGACCTGGAGAGGGAGCGTGGGAGGGGTGACAGAGGTTACTATGACGATAGCTTCCTGACGGAGGCGCTGCAGAGGAAGAAAATGGGTGAGCAGCAGCGGGCCCGCAGTCGTGACAGGCTGGAGAGTGAGAGTGAGCGCTCGGAGCGCAGCAGAACAGGGCGTGGGCCCCCGCCTTTACCCCTAGTGCCACCGTCCTCCTACCCTGACCACCGAAATGACGACCTCCCGCCCCCTCCCCCACCCTACAGTGAGGATGAGAGCGTGGCGTCTTCCAAGAAAAGCAACCTGCGAAAGGTGAGTGTGAATCTTAACTGAAAGTGAAGTATGCTCTCAGGCCATTTAGATGTTTATATGGACCTTTTAATGTCAATTTTATACAGCCAATTAAATGGACATTTGAAATACTTGTAACTATACATTATATGTCTGAGCTTGTATGGAGGAGTATTCTGCTAATGCTCCTCTTTGCATTTACTTTTCAGAATGGAGCTGTGAGTCGGGAGAGCTTGGTTGTGTAAAGTGCATTAAGTATGGGAATCTTTCTGGAAAAGATTACAGAATAACTCTGTAGCATGGTTTTTAAGCCCATTTTATCAACGACTATTAGTACTTATTTGTAAAGCTTATTGAATACCTTTGGCTTTGTGTGCATATGCTTAATCAGTAAGTTAGTAAAAATGGGCAGGTTTAAGCTTGACTTGATACAAATTTATCAAACAAATTTAATTGCTTGGAATCCCTGAACATTAAACTCAGTAATCTTGATTCATTATTTGCATATCAGCCTTTTCAATATGAATAGCTATGTACATCTTTTTTTTCCCCATAAGTCAACAAGTGCATTTTTATATGGAGAACTTTTTTCTGTCTTTTTATCCTAAACATGTATGTAGCTAAATATGTGAACTTTAACAATATAACTGTCTGTGACATTCTTGCAGGTGGCTGGTGTCTGTAAAATATTGAAGATGTGCATGTTTTGAATTTGGTTTCTTATCATTGACCTATTTTTGTGAACTTTTTTTTTTTTTTTTTAAAAAAATAGCATTTCTTTTTTCTATCAACCCCCCTTCACCCCATACCTAAATTGTAGTATGTAAATGGTGACATGATTACAAGTGGATCTCTTTCTTTTTGTTAACCCCCCTGGCATGGAATTCCCAGTAGCAGAAGGCAGCTGAAGAATCCACAGAATGGTGCTGGAGAGTGGCATGCCCACACACGCGCGCAGATGACAAAATACTGTCGTCATAAGCCAGCATAACTTATACTGTGTCCAAATGGACAAATGGGATTGAAAGAGTTCTATTGGCAGTCCTTCTCTGTTGATGTCATATATCCCAGTGTTCTCTTTAAAATTCCTTGTCCCCCAGTTGCTGTCATTAACAATGCCTTATTTGTTCATTCAGTTCTATATCATGTCGCTCTCTAAATGCTTTTGATTTAGTCATCTTGCTGAAATACCACAAACCAACAGTGGAAGTGAGTTATGGCTGTGTTGCTGTATGGTTTTATTCAACCGGCATGTAATGTCTGTAAATGCTTTGATTTTTAAAAAAAAAAAAAAAAAAAAAATTTTGTAAAATAAATTCATTTTTTAAAATTCCAATACTGATTTGGTGGTTCTGTAACATCCTACAGTGACCATGTGATCATGTCCTCTTCTGGAAGTCTTATGCTGTGAAATATTGTGTAATTTTCTTAACACATTGCAAACTTCAAATTCAAGAGTATTTTATCACCACATAACCTAGTTGATATTTGGATTTAAGTGTAGTGCAGCAGTAGGAGAGGACGCAAAAAGACAGTTACAGCATGGCAAAATGCCATTAGATCCATCAAGTACACTTAAGTACTGTGTGTGTGTGTGTGTGTGTGTGTGTTGTGAGGTACTGTTAGTAGTAGAAAAATTGTTGGTCTCAGTCCCCCCCCGCCCCCCCCAAAGCATGTCTAGCACCCAGTGCAATTTTCTGGTGTTAAGTGAGTTAATTGAGAGGTGATGCCCTGTGATCTTTGATAGCTTGGATGTCATTTGTTCCAGGTTCCTCTTCATTCATGTGTCTTTGCTTCCATTACTGATGGTCATGGATGATGTTTAGGTACTTTGAATGATAGCTGTGTAGAACTCAACCTCGAGCCGTTTGATTCTGCCCTTTGACTCAGTAACGGTACCTGTTGGACCTTCTTGCTTTCATGATTATATTTAATTCCCTTTTGAAATGTCTGATTATTTGTTAACAAGTCTATGCACCATGTTACTTCCTGAGCTGTCTTTTGCTAGGTTTCAAACCGGTTTCATTGTTTGTGACTTATACTGTAGATCTTGGCTGAGTTGCCCTGAGGAATCCAGTAACACTGAGAGAATGATGTCTAGCTGAAATTGTACTTTGGTCATACTAAGAGTTGCACTGAGTATGTGTACAGGTGGAGTGGCACAGATGTGAGGCTCTATGGAAGCTGGTTAACTTGCATAATTTTCGGACTAGGAGGATGAAGGGTTTGTCTTCCCCTCACTGCTCTGGTACTCCCCTTATGGGTCCTTTTGTGTTCCGGATAGCAAGTTGTGATTGAACAACTATGCAGTTTAATAACTTCTGGTAGAGAGATGTCTCTTGGGATGAATAGTCCTAAATACTGTCTTTGGTTATCCTAAAGCAAAATAAGGGAAGTGTACCCTTTTATAAGCCATCTTTTTTTTTTGAAGAAGTGGTAGCTTGCCTCTGGTTTTGATGGGCTGTTACCTTAATGGTATACAGCAGGTTTGGCTGGGTCCTGTACTGCATAGCTAAATAACTATGCATGTATCCCCTGCCTTCAAAGAGAGAATACTGCTTCCTACTTGCATGTCCAGATCACAGATTCTACAACAGTAGAGTAAGGGTTGCAATTTTTGTTTTTAATAGTGAAATTGCTTTAAAAGTTGGAGAAATTGTTTTCAGCACCAGTTACAGCTACCACTTCATATCTAATAGCACTTGACATACTTGGAATATACCCAAAATGGCCTTTTATTGCTTGTAATGCATCACAGGGGGTATATGCTTGCCTCTCGAATAAACAATGCATGAATAATCACACAGTTCAAGGTTTTTTTTAATGAACATGTTTCCTTTAAAAGATAAGCATTGCCTGCTAACCCTAACCTTTTAGCAGTCAGTATTGGCACTAGTCAGTGATTAGTAATCCATAGCGTTTGCCAAATGTGTGTTTTTCTCGAGCCCAAGGGAGGGATGTGTGGGACATGCTGGGGGAGGGAGGTGGCACAGCCCCACACGCCTGTGCTGGGTGTCACTGCTGTGCTCTTCATTCGGCACAAACCAACTGAAAAGGTAAGAGCTGTGATGCTTCAAAGACGTGCTTGGTTTTATTATCAGAAAGTGGAAATGTTGTATATGTACACAACTGATCTTTCTAGCATTTATATTGTTTATGTAAAATAAAACCCTCATTACCCGCAGTTTTTGTATTTATAATTACAAATGCTAATTTTAATAGGATATTTTTTCTGTACCTTTAGGCATGCCAGTCTTGTTATGGATATGGCTCCGAAACAGGCGAAGTTGGGTGTAGCTAGGTGCTGAGATCCGGTTTTCCGTAAATATCTTGCCAAGATAGCTTTTGCTCTTGCAATGAAATAGGTTGTGTAATTGTAAAAATTGAAACCTTTGAAAATTGACATTTGTTTAAGTTTACTAGTCAAAAAGATAATACTATGTCACAAATGAATAATCTTTATCAGTTTGTTGCGCATGTATTTTACTGCGACATTCGTAGTGGTCCCTTTTTCACTTTGGTTTGACCCCCAGGTCTAATGTTTTAATTTATAGTTTAATTATCTTTTCATAAACTTTAACTTCCAGTGAATTGCTGTGATTCGAGGCACCATAATTCCTTCTTCTTTGCCAAGTGTGAAAAAGTATTAAGGTTAGTTGTATGCGGGTGGAGCAGAGCATGAAGTGGGTGTGGGGCTGTGAGAGGGTGGAGCAGAACACCAAGTGGGTATGGGTTTTAGGAAGGTGGAGCAGAGCACCAAGTGGTTGTGTGGCTGTGTAAGCAGGTGAAACAGAGCACCAAGTTAGTATAGGGCTGTATGCAGGTGGAGCAAAGCACCAATTGGGTATGGGTTTTAGGAAGGTGGGGCAGAGCACCAAGTGGTTGTGGGGCTGTGTGCAGGTGGAGCAGAGCACCAAGTTGTTATGCGGCTGTGAGCAGGTGGCCCAGAGCATCAAGTGTGTGTGGGGCTGTGTAAGCAGGTGGAACAGAGCACCAAGTTAGTATAGGGCTGTATGCAGGTGGAGCAAAGCACCAATTGGGTATGGGTTTTAGGAAGGTGG
>JAODKF010006866.1:0-11086 GCA_026779585.1 Mormyrus proboscirostris
ACACTAGGGATCAAAATACAAAAACAGGGGAGGTGGGATTCAAACACAAGACAAAGGTTCACAGACAGCCACATGGCACAACACCTTGAGCCACATGGCCAGACAGGTAACAGCAGAGAACAAAGACAGAACACAAAGAACGGGATGACCAGCAACACCCGCTGGCCAAACGGGGAAGGGACACAGTGAGACACAGGGGCTGACCCTGACAGGCTACTCAACAATCGATTAAAGACACTAGTATACCACGAAATAAAAAGAATAACACATCGAACTAACCACAAATCTGCATGGTATTGTATTGAAATCAGTAAAAGAAACTATGAACAACATGATATACGCCATTTTCCTGTAGCAGTCCCAAACAGAAAGGGCAACCCCAGCAGCTGTTGTTAAGCCATAATCCTAGGGAAATAAAAATGGCTCCAGAAACCAGGAAACTGGCGGTGATCCTTAGCTGGTCCCTGGATCAGTAGCTTCCAACCGCAGTTGTTGGGCGGCGTTGAATTAACCAGAGACAGGCAAAAGTGGACAGAAAAGGGGACAAAAACAAACGTAGGCAAAACAGTGCAGGCTAAAACCTTTACGTCGCCTGCTTGAAGAGGCATACACTGAAGCAGATGGCTAATTGAGACCATAATCCTGGAGCTGCAACGCACTCGCAGAGCACACTTGTTCTCACTCCCACAATACGCCAAGACACAGTAAATGTGAGACACAGCCAGCGTGCCACCATACCACACCAAGCCACTGCAGACCGTGAAGGGGAGTTACTGGATCGGGAAAAACCAATGACAGCATCGCAGCATAGGTATCCTATCCACTTACCTTTTTATATCTGCAAGGTATGTAAAACACACGCCCCTTCCGGAAATAATCAATTAGTCCTACCCTGAAATTCTACCCTGCATGAACTTTGAAAACTTACATTAGGATTCTCACTAAAACCTTCTTTAACAAAGAGTGTGTATCAAGGATGGCTGTAGTATAAGAAGAAAACCTCGAATAGAGGGACATCATAGCTGCTACATTAAACCATGTTCTATGTCCTACAACAATCACCTCTGACTAACATCTTTGTCCTTCAACAGCTCAGCTCAGGGAAACGAAAGGTAGGTTCTGTATGTGTCTTTGTTTCTGTATGTATGTGTATCTTTCAGCACATGTAATTCAATTATATCCTCATGCCAAAGGTGTAGATTTGAGTATAGACTGAAAGGACATGCCCATACCAATACTGCAGGAGTATGCAGAAATCATGTCTTGTTGAAATTTTGTCAGCTTTCTTTCCAACAACCTGAAACATCAAATATGGAATCTGAACTTTTCTTTAATGTATGTAGAATAATATGTAGAATATTTTATCACCATATTGTTCAAAGTTCATAAGCATGTAAACCCACACCAGCAATAACAATTTAAAGCAATAAAAATCATTCTTTCTAAAGTGTTGGTTTTATTACAGCTCTGGGAAATGTATCAGATCATACTGTCATGGCATGGTGTGGGCAGGAAGGGACTTACCATCTACTGGTAGCGTCAAGAACACAAGGTGTTTATTAACAAAATAAATCGCACTACAAAACCAAAAGGACCATGAGGGGTCATGAACAAATACTGTCTCTTTGCATAAACTTAATTTAACTGTCAATAAAAGCTTTTGATACTTATGAAATGCATATAACTATACTTCAGTATACCATGGAAACATCTGAGAAAAAGACCTACAAACACTGAAGCAGCAAACTTTGTGAAAGCCAATACTTGTGTCTTTCTCAAAACTTTTGGCCATGACTATATAATGAGAAAGGTTGTAAAGGTCAAGCAGAGATAGGATGGTATATGCGCTGATGCATGAAAATACTGAAAGATATTTAAGATGACGTGTGACATGCCTATTCTCAGTAGATCCTTACAGTATGTGCTCTTCAGGCTACAGTGGCCATCTAAAGGAAGATGAGGGTATAAGTGTTCTGGTCTGTGGTACCAATTCAGAGCTGCTCCGTTGGATCCTAGATGTCAGAACTTGCCATACTTGCTTCTCACTCTATCTGGCTGAAAGACTGAAGGCAGAAGTGGTTTCATAGTTATTAAATCAGAGAGGTAAGGAACCTGCAGCTGCAACTACACCATCAACTGGGGAGACAACACAGTTTGGACAAGGCCTACAGCCATCTGTGGAGAACTTCATAATGGAATTCATCACAGAGTCACTCACCACAGATCTAGTATTGAACTGGTATTGAATATTAATAATAATAATAATAATAATAATAATAATAATAATAATATATACTACAACTCATTTGCATTATATAAAAATGAAATTGACTCCAAATTGATTTGTATTCAGTAACTATTAAACCCATTTCAGGTTTACATCTCACCTACTTCCAGATTATAATTTTGTGCTGAACCGAATATTTGCCGTACAAATGCAAATATTAGTACAAGTAGTACTGTCTCTGAACACCCATATAATGCATACAACAATCACACTCATGTATATGCTTATCCTAAACAACAAACCTCAAAAACAATGTAATTAAAGCATTTAATAATAAAATCATTTAAAAACAATTTACCTGTATAATATTCATAAAAGCTATTGGTCAAATTCAGGTAAATATTCAAATAAAATTGCCAGTTCAATCTAAGAGTATGTGTATTTACAAGTGCTTCAACACAGGTGCCGTTCCTGATTTGGTAATCATGCTTAACATTATGCATGGTTGCATTATTTATGTGAAAGTGATTCCAAACATATAATCAGTGTTATAGTTGAATCACCCTCACCCTGTTTTCAGGATGATTGTGTGTGTAGCACATTCCCAAATAACCTGTACATTGGGGTTTTAATGTATCACATTGAAGGGTTCTAATACACTGCTCAAAAGAATTAAAGGAACACTTTTTAATCAGGTTCAGCTGCTTTGGTTTTAATGAAGTTATAACCTGAGTAAATGAAATTATACAGGAGCAACAATGAGACGACCCCCAAAACAGGAATGGTTTACCAGGTGGAGGCCACTGGCATCTCTCCTTCCTCATCTTTTCTGACTGTTTTTTCACTAGTTTGCATTTGGCTACAGTCACTGTCACTACTGGTAGCATGAGGTGATACCTGGACCCTACAGTATAGAGGTTGCCCAGGTAGTCCAACTCTTCCACAATGGTGCATCAATATGTGCCATTGCCAGAAGGTTTGCTGTGTCTCAAGGGCATGGAGGAGATTCCAGGAGAGGGAAGTTACTCTAGGACTGCTGGCCAGGACCATAGAAGGTCCTTAACCCATCACCAGAACCGGTATCTGCTCCTTTGTGCTAGAAGGAACAGGATGAGCACTGCCAGAGCCCTACAAAATGGCCTCCAGCAGGCCACTAGTGTGAATTTCTCTGACCTAACAATCAGAAACAAACTTCATGAGGGTGACCTGAGGGCCCGATGTCCTCTAGTGGGCCCTGTGTTCACTGCCTGGAACCATGGAGCTTGATTGGCATTTGCCATAGAATACCAGAATTGGTAGGTCTGCCACTGGTGCCCTGTGTTTTTCAGACATAAGAGCAGGTTCACCCTGAGCAAATGTCACAGACATGAAAGGGTCTGGAGAAGCCATGGAGATAATTATGCTGCCTGTAACATTGTTCAGCTCGACCAGTTTGGTGGTGGGTCAGTGATAGTCTGGGGAGGCATATCCATGAAGGGACACTCAGACCTCTACAGGCTAGACAACGGCACCTTGACTGGCATTAGGTATCGGGATGAAATTCTTGGACCCATTGCCAGACCCTATGCTAGTACAGTGGGTCTTGGGTTCCTTCTGGTGCACGACAATGCCCAGCTTCATGTGGCAAGAGTATGCAGGCAGTTCCTGGAGAATGAAGGAATTGATACCATTGACTGGCCCCCACACACGCCTGACCTAAATCCAATAGAACATCTCTGGGAAATTACGTTACAGTCCATCCAACGCCACCAGGTTGCACTTCAGACTGTACAGGAGCTCAATGATGCCCTGGTCCAGATCTGGGAGGAGACCCCCCAGGACACCATTCGTTCTCATTAGGAGCATGTCCCAGCATTGTCAGGCATGCATACAAGCACATGGGGGCCATACAAACTACATTTACATTTACAGCATTTGGCAGACGCCCTTAGCCAGAGCGACTTACATAAGTGCTTTAAGACTCTGCTATGAATTTTCTCCGATACTAGCTCAGTAAAACCAAGGCTATGAATACCCGCAATCTAATACTCTTGAGAAACTACAGATTTTTTTTTTTTTTTTTTTAAAAGAGCTCAGAGTTTTATACCAGAAGTGCTAATTCAGGTATTTCTGGAAAAGGTGTGTTTTAAGTCATTTTTTGAAGACATTCAGTGACTCAGCTGTTCGGACATCTAGGGGAGCTCATTCCACCGACTTGGTGTCAGAACAGAGAAGAGCCGAGAGATGTGTCTTCCTTGTGCCTTGAGGGGTGGTGGGACCAGTCGAGCAGTGCTGGAGGATCGGAGAGATCGTGGTGCAGTGCGGGGTGTGATGAGGTCTTTTAGGTAGGATGGTGCCAGAACATTTTTGGCTATGTATGCGAGCATCAGTGTTTTGAATCTGATGCGGGCAGCCACAGGAAGCCAGTGTAGAGAGCGCAGCAAAGGAATGGTGTGGGAGAACTTGGGAAGGTTGAAAACAAGTCGAGCAGCTGCATTATGAATCTGTTGGAGGGGGCGAATGGCGCTCAGTGTTAAACCTGCTAGAAGCAAGTTGCAGTAGTCAAGGCAGGAGATGACGAGGGACTGAACAAGTATTTGGGTAGCCTGTGTGGAAAGGAATGGACGTATCCTTCTAATATTAAACAGGAGAAACCGACAAGAGCGGGAATGGTTCATGATATGTGAGGAAAAGGACAGACAATTGTCCCTGGTAACCCCAAAGTTGCGAGCAGTAACCGAAGAACAGATTAGGGAGTTGTTGAGGGAGATCGCAAGGTCCAGGAGGGGTGATGAGTCAGCCGGGATGTAAAGCAGTTCCAAGATGAGATGTCTGCTAGACATGCAGATATCTTAGTGGAGACATGAGTGTCTGAAGGAGGGAAGGATGAGTTGGGTGTCATCTGCATAGCAGTGGTAAGAGAAGCCATGAGAGGATATGACCTCACCAAGAGATTTGGTTTAGAGGGAGAACAAGAGCGGGCTAAGAACCGAGCCCTGAGGGACACCGGTGAAGAGACTACGTGGGGTAGATGTGAATCCTTTCCATGTCACTTGGTATGATCGGCCTTCGAGGTAGGATACAAGCCATCACCAAGCCAAGCCACCAATGCCAAGACTCCTAAGGATGGACAGGAGAGTCTTGTGGTTGAGCATGTCAAATTCTGCTGATAGGTCAAGAAGGATGAGGACAGATGACAGTTTGGCTTACCTAGCAGCATGCAGCTTCTCAGTGACTGCTAAGAGGGCAGTCTCTGTGGAGTGAGCTGCTTTGAAGCCAGACTGATTAGGATCCTGCAGGTTGTTCTGAGAGAGGTAAAGAGAGAGCTGGTTGTAGACTGTGTGTTCAAGGATTTTTGAAAGGAAGGAAAGAAGCGATACTGGTCAGTAGTTGCAAGTGTCCAAGGGATTTAGAGTGGGTTTTTTCAAGATGGGAATGCTGTTGGTACATGACCGGAAGTAATGGAACCAATAATGATAGTGGTGATGAAGGGGAGAAGGTCCAGAGAGATTGTCTGGAGCAATGTGGAAGGAATGGGATCCAGTGGGCAGGTGGCAGGATTGGAAGATGAGATAACTTTCATGATCCCATCAGCCATAAGACTGGAAAACTGGGTCAGTGAGGGGGAAGGGAAATACTGGGTGTGTAGTGTAGTGGATGGAGAGGGAGAGAATGTCTGGCAGATTTCACCAATCTTTTTGTCAAAGAAGTTGGCAAAATCTTCAGCAGTCAGGGCAGATGGATCAGGAGGAGCTGGAGGGTTGAGTAGTGATGAGAAGATATTATGGAGTTTGCGGGGATCTTTTAGCTGCAGTCACATCCGAAGAGAATTTGGATGGCAGAGTACAGTAGGAAGACAGATCTGCATCAAGTTTAGATTTCTTCCATGTCCTCTCCACTACCGGCAATTCTTTTCGGTTGCTGTGTAATTGGGTAATGGGGTTAAAAGACAGTGGGCAGAGGTGATCCATGGATGAGGAAAGTGAGGAGAGGAGAGTATCAGTTGCAGGCTCCAGTGCAAGGGAGGAAAAGGAGTGAAGATCAGGAAGGTAGGATAAGGTGCAGGAAGCAACAGATGCAGGGGAGACAGAGTGGAGGTTTGGTCTAGTAGGCGAGAAATGTTGAAGACCAGGATTGGGCAAGAGGAGTAAGGTGATGGTAAAGGATACTAAGTGGTGATCAGAGATGGGGTAGTAGTGATGTCGGTGGCTGGAGAGGGGCGGCTGAAAACCAGGTCGAGAACATTACCGCCTTTGTGTGTGGGAGAGCAGTTGTTGGATGTCAGAGAAAAGGAATAGAGAAAAGGGAGGAGACCAGAAGAAAGGAGCTTGTCATGGGGGAGATTGAAGTCACCAAGGAAAATGAGGGAGGAGCTGTCAGTGGGGAAGAGACTAAGGAGAGTATCCAGCTCCTCTAGAAAGTGGCCTAGGGGGCCAGGAGAACGGTATACAACAATGATAAGAATATGATAAACTACTATGATTCTATCGCTGCAATGAAATTTCGGCAAAATGGACTAGCCTGCCGCATCATTTTTTCACTTTGATGTGTGATGTGTCTTGGAATTCAGCCCACTGTAAGTTAATAATTTTAATTTCCATCTAATAATGTGGCATCCTTTTGTTCCTTACACATTACGCAGTCCATATTAATATAAATATACAACATGATTTTTTTTCCCATTGAGATCTGATGTGTCTTAAAAGTGTTCCTTTATTTTTTTGAGCAGTGTAGTTCTGCTATAAGATGGCATATTTCAGTTCAGCTCAACCCCCTAAAGAGCAAATGACAATAAATATAAAGCCAGACTGGCAATTAATAAATATACAAAGGACAATCAATTAAAGCATTCTTGCTATTTTTTTTCATATATCTATCAGTTTACACTGATGAACCAAGACATTATGACCACCCCTAAGTGAAGTGAATGTTGACTACCTTACAGTGTTTTCCCACAGGTGTTAAATATACTTGTGGTGGTAGCTGGAGTAAAATGGCTGGCATTACCAAAACAAGGGCACACGTCTAGATCACATTTGAATAGAATAATAGAAAAAAACAGCATAATTGATCACACCTTTTTTTAATAACACTATGAGATCAAAGGGTAAGAATTATAGTAAAACTTAAAAACGCCATTACCATTACCTGCCATTTTTCCAGGTTGATACCTGACCGATACTTAAGTCACTATGATTATGGGATTGATTAATGTTCAAAGTTCACACAGTTCAGATTTTGACCAGATGTTATGTGCTATTCGAGAACTTTTTGTGTACTTAATCAACATACACTATAGTTTCAGACAGACTAATATGTCTTGTGTACTAAGTGTGTGATTTCAGATGTAGCATGTGGTTTCCTTACTCCCAGCTGCCATACTGTCTTGTGTCCAGGTCAAGCTCTCCCAAGCTTGTTACTCCGTACTCCTGTTCTCGATTTTTGCCCTCCTCTCTGGACACCTTTGCCTGTGATTTTTTGGCTCCTGTGTATTGAACCTCTGCCTGTCTACTGACTTTGCCCACGTTGATTTTGTACCTCAGCCCTATTTGAAGATTCTGGAGTTTTTGATCCTTAGTCTGTAACTGGATTTTCCCTTTACTTGCCTCAGTGTCTCTTTTTTTTTGGCCTTATTAATAAACTGTCTCCATGCTACCCATCTCCATCTGAGTCCAGCCCCAAACCACACCCATGACAAAAGCACTGCTGAATTCTCAAATATCACCGATCAGAAGAGTGTTGAGTAGTGAGTTTCACTAACCACACAGTTAGTGCTAGCCAGACAAATCAGAAATGTAAAGTGATAAATAAATGAGCTGTTTTAATATTTAATAATTAATGCACAACAAACTGAGGATTGTATGTTTTCAAACACATGGATGCAGAAGCAGAGAGCCACCTGACGCTTATACACACTACACATTTGGCTTACCACTATCACTACACATTTGGCTTAAACGTACATTTGTACCTAAAGACAACCTTCTAACAGTTACGAGCTAAAAACATGAGATCGTCCACAAATATTTCAGTGATGACTTTTCAAGTATACTTTCTCCCAAACTCCACTGAATGTTTCTTTGTTGTCACAGTGTGGGAATTAAACAGCATAGCAACAGACAATTTTCAAATAAACATCGGTACCTTTGGTCTTATTTAAGCAAAATGTTTAAACGTGGAAAGTGGAAGAAACTACTTTAATTAATAAATGTATTTTTGGCTCATCAACGCTGTACATCAGGTGGTTCTTTGCCTCCACAGCTGTACATTTATAAAAGTTACAAAAATTGAAAACTGTTACGTATTTACATATAGTTTTTCTTAGTTTCTTAAAATGTTTTTCCAAGCCATCACTGCATATTGTCAGTTCTAAATATGTGAGCAAAGCTGCAAACCTTTCTGCAAACTATATCTTGTGGCAACAGTTACCAGTGCTAATAAATGCTGTGATCATTTGATCACAGCTAAATCACATTAAAGTCTCAGGTCAAGCTAACCACAATAAAATGGCTTCAGCTGCTAAGCCTCTCTGACAAACAGACTAACTCAAATTGGCCTAGTCTTGCAGCTGAAGATGCCTGAAGGTTTCTTACAACCAAATTAGTCCTTGCAATCAAATGCTGCTGTTGGATGCTATATGACTGAGACTTATAGAGTAATCACAACATCTGACTACTGGGCTAAATCAGGCATGCCCAAAGGTATATATCACATTGCATTTCCAAGTAAAATATTTTTGTGATGTTGACGAAAACATGTGGTACAATATCCAGGACAGGACTAATCAGACACAGCAGTAGATTTCTATTCTGATTCTCAAGCAAGATGTTTGTTTTATTGCACCCAAAATGTATCATGCATTTGTAAATGCTTGATTTCTTTGCTTATGATCAGTTTTAGTTTGATTGTACCAGTATTATTCCCAATACAGTAAAATGTCATTTCACTTACAGTAATATGCATCTTGTCTTTTTTTGCATTTCACTTTGTTGGGCACCTATATGTACTCGTGTTTTTAGTCAGTGATTATTTATGATAGATTATCATAAATGTAACAAACAGTTACATAAAAAGTGCTATAAACCACACTCTGGTTATTTTTGTCTGCCTCTGTGAGATGTGTGGTTAGTGTTTTGCTCGTGAATATCCAGTGAATGATACTGTCGTAATTATGCAGTTTGGCAGCACTTTCCTACTGTATTGTTGTGATGTGTTTTGGGTAACACTTAAGGTCATGTTTTTAGTAATTTATAAACACATTCATAGCGAATAATAATGCATTCGTAAATCATTACAAACATGATGTTAGGGTCCACACCTGTCTACTCCAACCTTTCGTGTCTCCTCCTCTTTCGGCCAACAGGCGTCACTGGCCATCCTGTTCTCCCTGTGCCCAAGCCCTTTGTGTGTTTCCCCAGCTGCCCCAGTTGCTGTGTTGCACTAAGGACTGAGCATGTGGCTACTAACCCATCAGTTGTGTGTTTAAATCCAGCCTCCTCTGTTATTGTATTTAGTAGATTGTTCCCTAACATCTCAAGTTTTTCTAGTTACTGAGTTTTGTGGTTTGCATTCTGTTTTGATTTTTGCTTTGTGCCCTTGGTTTTGTTTTACCTGCCCTTGTTATTTCCCTAATGAGGACAACCTTTCTGCACCTGGTTTTCCCACTGTCAAAATAGCTAAATTGATTTGGATTCGCCCATAAATGTTTGCAATGCAAAGTGTAACTTACAGCCTGATATGTTATACCAAAAACTACAACTGTTTCGGAAGATGCATACAAATGCTAATTATACACAACCAAAAAGTTCAATGTGCAATAATATAGAGGACAAACAGTCTATGATCTTCTACATGGGGCGAGACACTCCTTGCAGAGTCTAATGGCAGGTAGCAGCTAGCGCGCCTGAGTACAGTGCAGTAGTATGAGTATCTTACTGAATACGCTCTTTTGCTTGCTGTGATATAATAATAGGAATTTTACCTTAAAAGGAGGTTTTCTAGCATAACAGTAGAGCTGCATGATATCACCAGGATTTTAGACGTCAAGCGTAAACATATTTCCCAATGCCAGCTTTTCGGTAATATATGGACGTTTACTTACGCCTACAATTTGGTAAGCAGGTTAATAGTACACCTAAAATATTCATGAGATGCTTATTCTGACTCCCAAAAGTTAATAATCTGTATAAATTCGTCTTATCTTTATGTTTATATTTCTCGATTGCTTGGGAGCATTGCTAAAATGACAGTTAACATTTGCACAACTCTAATCTCCACATCATAATGTCACTTCTGCTTGGTAACGATCCGGCATATAGGCAGTTACTGAAATGACACGATATGAAATTTGCTTCAGCTCCCTGTCAGTGAAACTACCAAGGGGGACCCACCCTGAATGGCGAAATATAGCAAGGGGCCCCCCTCCCACCAGCTACAGGCCTGGGTGTCAGTAGTGTATCTCAGAGGTTACTTTGAGGAAGTTATTACTGAATCCTTAAATTCTGTACAGATACGTTTTCTTACATTACATCTCTATACAGTGAATACGGTTTTTCCTTGATTGCTTTGAAGCATTTCTCAAATGGCAATTAACATTTGCAAAACAACAAGTGTAATCCCCACACCACCGTGGCTTACGAGCAGCAAAACGTGCCTATGGACAGAAAATACAGAGTCACTTGACTGACTCGAAAGACTCCAAACGCTTGTGGCATGGCATCCAGTCCATCACGGATTACAAGCCAGTTCCACTACCCTGTGAAGACAGGGGTGAATTCCTCAACTCACTCAACAAATTCTTCACCAAACAATCACACAGCAACAAAAACCCCCCTCAGCATGGAAGATGAAGCCCTATGTCTGGATTCAACAGACGTCTGG
>JAODKF010006869.1:0-11065 GCA_026779585.1 Mormyrus proboscirostris
CCCTGAAAATAATTGCACACCTCAGAACGTTCGTCAGCCAATCAGATTCAAGCATTCAACGGCCCCGTAGTATAATTTATTAATAATTAATTTTGCAATAAAGCTTGATCAAACTGCCATAAGGGCTAAGTCTGAGCCACTTAAATATCTCTACCTTATTCTGTGTTATATTTGCACATTCCTTTAATTGGGGCCCTTGGGTGGATTAATGCTGGTTTCGATCTTACCTGTGATTCTCCCCACCTTCCCCTGAAACAACGTTCCTATGAAGCCAGCCACATGTGCCCCCAGGCTCATGCCGATAAGATGGATGGATTTCAGGCTGCTCCCATGCTCCTAGGGCAGATAACATATCCCCGTAGTCTGTATATTCACATCAAGGCTTATACATGAAAAATATTCATTTAAAAGTCTCAATTCACATGTTGTCTATTATATAATATTTGGGTGAAGAGGATCTGCTTCTGTTTCACTTTCAGATGGGCTCACATTGCAACTAAGTTCACTTTGTTTGTTTTGTTCTAAAGCGAGCCAGCAGCGCCCCCGTTTAGGGCCCATGGCCTATACTTAAAAGCCAGGCCAGAAGGGGAACAACATGGCAGACGAAGATATTAAACACATTAGGGCCAGTCAGTCCTATAGACAACATAAGCTGTCACCGTCTTCTGAAGGGGCACCAACTTAGCAAGCCACCAGAGCCAACTCTTCCCCTCCCCCCAGCACAGATTGACTGAGAAAAAGTGAAATTTGGCTTTGAAGCTTGTCTAGGGCACCACATAGGCTGCACAAACAAAGAGTACAGTAATTAAATAAGTAGGCAAGGCTACTGGTTAGGACAGCCTGAGCCAAGATGGTACAAAAGGGCTGCATCTTTTGATTAAACCCCGTATTCCCCAATTTCTTGACTGCCGCCCCTCTGTCTCCACTCCACGTTCACATATGGCGTGACAGTTGCCTACTCTCACGCATCTGGCATGACACTCAAGCTTTCAGACTCTCAAGAGATTGTATGGCAAATCCAGCACAGATTGTCTGAGAAAAAGTGAAATTTGGCTTTGAAACTTGTCTAGGGCATCACATAGGCTGCACAAACAGATAGAGTACAGTGATTAAATAAGTAGGCAAGGCTACTGGATAGGACAGCCTCAGCCAAGATGGTACACCCTCACATTCAGCTCCTTGATGAATGCAGACACATGCAAGGCCACTTCCTTGTATTCCTCTGCCAACACGGAGTACATGAAGGAACGATAGACCCAGTCCACCGCCAGCACGTTGGAGTCTGCAGATCTGAGCAGAGCCTGGGCTAGGGGGCTGACCCAGCTGGGCTTTGTGCCTGGAGCCCTTGGTAAAGCAGAGATAGGGGATGCTGTAAGAATCCACCCACTTGCAGAAATGGGTATAACAGTATATTACATACACTCGGTAAAACATAAGTCTTTCACCTGTGCTAAGCTCATAAACTCCACCTATGGATGCTCATTTTGGTTTGCAGTGGTGTAAACCATACTCACACTCACCGGTAACCGTGGATGATGACCTTGGTTGGCAGAGAAGAGTTGAAGAGAGACTGCTGCCCTGGGTCCGAGAGTGACTCTATGCTGAAGTAACTGGGGCATTCTGCATTGCTGCGTGTGAATAACAGGTACTGTACTTGCAGCTTGGCACCATGACGAATGTCCTTCCAGAAGGTGATGTTGAAATCTGCACAACTGCTTGTGGAACTTTCATTACCCCCTGCTGGTGGTAAGAAAAATATTTATCATCCATCCATCCATCCATCCGCCTAGCTTCTAAGCACTGAAATTTTTTAACAGCCCCCAATTCCTTAATTATCCATCCATCCATAAGCAGTGGCTCTACTTTGAGTCTAATTTACTGCCGACAATGCAGACCAAGCTCTGACACCGGCTGTACAGGGACCCAACAGCCCTTACTGTATAAGGCAGCCCAGCACCCCATACTCCCGGTGTACTCCCCACAGAACTCCCCAAGGGACATGGTCCAATGCCTTCTCCAAGTCCACAAAGCACATGTAGAATGGTTGGGCAAACTTCCATGTACCCTCCAGGACCCTGCTGAGAGAATAGAGCTGGTCCACTGTTCCACGGCCAGGGCGAAAGCCACACTGCTCTTCCTGAATCTGAGGTTCGACAATCCGATGGACCCTCCTCTCCAGCACCCCTGCATAGACCTTACCAGGGAGGCTAAGAAGTGTGATCCCTCTATAGTTGGAACACACCCTCCGGTCCCCCTTCTTGAAGAGGGGGACCACCACCCTGGTCTGCCAATCCAGAGGCACCACCCCTCGATGTCCACAGGATGCTGCAGATGCATGTCAACTAGGACAGCCCTGCAACATCCAGAGCCTTGAGGAACTCTGGGAAGATCTCATCTACCCTTGGGGCCCAGCCACCGAGGAGCTTTTGAACCACTTCCACCTCAGAGATAGGTCCAGAGTCCACCCCCAAGTCCCCAGACTCTGCTTCCTCATTGGAAGGCATGTCGGTGGGACTGAGGAAGTCTTCAAAGTATTCTTTCCACCGACCCACGATGTCCCGAGCTGAGGTCAGCAGTGCACCATCCCCACCATATACAGTGTTGATGCTGCACCGCTTTCCCAATCTGAGCCGCCGGATGGTGGACCAGAATCTCCTCAAAGCCATCCAGAAGTCGTTTTCCATGGCCTTACTAAACTCCTTCCTTACCCAAGTTTTTTCGGACTCAATGTCCCTCGCCTCCATCAGGACATGGGCAAAGTTGAGTTGAAGCTCCTTCTGACAGGGGATTCTGCCAGATGTTCCCAGCAGAACCGCACTATATGCTTGGGTCTGCCAGGTCTGACCGGCTTCCTCCCCCACCAGCAGAGCCTACCCACCACCAGGTGGTGATCATTTGACAGCTCCACCCCTCTCCTCACTCAAGTGTCCAATACATGTGGCCGCAAGTCTGATGACACAACCACAAAGTCGATCATTGAACTACGGCATAGGGTGCACTGGTGCCAAGTGCACATATGGACACCCTTACGCTTGAACATGGTGTTCATTACGTGCAATCTGTGACGAGCACAGAAATCCAATAACAAAACACCACTCGGGTTCAGATCGGACCCACGTGAGCATTGAAGTCCCCCAGCAGAACCAGAGAGTCCCTAGGAGGACTCTCCAACACCCCTTCCAAGAACTCCAAAAAGGGTGAGTATTCTGAACTGCTGTTTGGCACAAACAACAGTCAGGACCCGTCCTTCCGCCCAAAGGCGAAGGGAGGCTACCCTCTTGTCCACCACGGTAAACCCCAATGTACAGGCGCCCAGCCAGGGAGCAATAAGTATGCCCACCCCTGTTTGGTACCTCTCCCCGTGAGCAACTCCAGAGTGGAAGAGGGTCCAACCTCCCTCAAGGAGACTAGTTCCAGAGCCCACGCTGTACGTTGAGGTGAGCCCAACTATATCTAGTTGAAACCTCACAACCTCACACATCAGCTCAGGCTCCTTCCCCACCAGAGAGGTAACATTCCATGTCCCTAGAGTTCCCATGTCCTTCTGCAGCCGAGGATCAGACCGCCAAGGTCTCGTGTTTTTGGCCACTGCCCAACTCACACTGCACCCAACCCATTTCCTCAAATAGTGCCTGCAAATTTGTATTTTTTTTTTAAAAAACAACTGGTTACTCTAACACTCCAGGTTTTCGTTTGCATGGTATTTTTTTTAATGATTTTATACAGTGCTGCTGTAGGAAGGGTTGCCCACTGGGTGGCACTGTTACCTGACACCTCCAGAGTACTTTGCCTGTTATTGTAAAGTTTCCTCCAAAAACATGTAGCTAAACGGGCACATAAATATCCATAGTGTGCATGTCCTGCAGTGGACCGATACCCTGTCCTGCATGTTCACCTGCCTTGTGCTCTGGACTAAAATCTCCAGGGTGGAAGATGGATGCCTTGAAGGTCCTAGTAGTAGTAGTAGTAATACAGATAAGAATGAGGGCTTCTTTTGCCTTGCAGCTGCTGACTAACATATACAGTCAAAACTCAGATTATGAGTGACTTAGTTCGCGAGTGTTTTGCAAGACGAGCAAAAATTTCTCTCTCTCTCTGGCTGCAGGATTGTGGGTAATCGTCTCCCATGCTTGGTCTCAGTCGGCGTGCCTCACTTGTATAGTCAAAATTTAGTAGAAAGCACCACCCGAATAAGGGCATAGCAGTGCAAGCTATGAATCTGTTTAACGACAATGCAATGTCCACATTTCCTCGAAATCAATGAGGAGGCAAAAGCAGCTGTCATTAGATAGGTTCCTTGTTAAGTTGCGCAAAAAGAAAAAGTTTCCAGTGCAGTGACTCCGTTACTTATAGTGAAAGTCATCCTACAAAATAATCCTCCTCTTCTACTCTCTCTTGTCTCCCTCACACCATACATGATTCTTTTCAAAGGTAAAGTGCAGGTTAATTTATGTATTTTTACTTTATATTTTGTATTAATCATTTCTATATGAATATTTTTGGGTTGTGGAATGAATCATCTGAATTTCCATTATTCCTAACTGGAAAATTTGTTTTGATATACGAGTGTTTTGGATTACGAGTACGTTTCCGGAACAAATTATGCTCGCAATCCGAGGTTTTACTGAATTTTGAAAACATAATCTTGCTAAATTGGTCCCTGACCTGGTTGCCAGGTGCTCTCACCTGTTGTTTACATGCTGACATTAGATACAGCTCTGGAAAAAAATAAGAGACTACAGCACAAGTTTTTGTTTCACTCATTTCTCAATTTACAATTCATGAGAAAATGTGTTAATGGTCATCTCTGGCATTAGAAAGTTGCTTCTGCCCTTTGCTTCCACTTTTATGTTATGTACATGTATGTAGCATCAGCAGGTGTTTTAGTTTTAAATTATACTGTATAATTCAAGATTGAAAGCAAAAAACAAAATGGTCTAATTGTAGCATTGTCAAGTTATATAACATCAAAATAAAACATTTCAAAATGTTACATCAAATCAAATTATTGCAATAAGTAAAATATAAAGATGCTACAGGAGTTGTTTTTTAGATAACATTGTCACTGTTACTTCAGGATAAAATGACAATCTACAGTCATGGCCGAAATTATCGGCACCCCTGGAATTCTTCCAAAAAATGCACCATTTCTCCCAGAAAATAGTTACAATTACAAATATTTTGGTATACACATGTTTATTTCCTTTATGAGCATTGAAACAACACAAAAAACAGAGAAAAAAAAACCAAATTCGACATAATTTAACACAAAACTCAAAAACTGGGCCGGACAAAATATTTGGCACCCTCAACTTAATATTTGGTTGCACGCCCTTTGGAAATAATAACTGAAATCAATCGCTTCCTATAACCATCAACAAGCTTGTTACACCTCTCAACTGGAATTTTCGACCACTCTTCTTTTGCAAACTGCTCATGGTCTCTCAGATTAGAAGGGTGCCTTCTCCCAACAACAATTTTGAGATCTCTCCATAAATGTTCAATTTGATTTAGATCTGAGCTCATTACTGGCCACTTCAGAACTCTCCAGCGCTTTGTCTTCAACCTTTTCTGGGTGCTTTTTGCTGCCAGAGGCAGCAGAACATCCCCAAACATTTTTGACTGTAGGTACTGTGTTCTTTTCTTTGTAGACCTCATTCCGTTTTCTGTAAACAGTACAATGATGAGCTTTACCAAAAAGCTCTACCTTGGTCTCATCTGTCCAAAAGATGTTCTCCCAGAAGGATTTTTACTCCTCAAGTATATTTTGGCAAACTCCAGTCTGGCTTTTTTATGTTTCTGTGTCAGCAGTGGGGTTCTCTTGGGTCTCCTGCCATAGCGTTTCATTTCGTTCAGATGTCGACAGACAGTTCAAGCTGACACTGTTGCACCCTGAGTCTGCAGAACAGCTTGAATTTGTTTAGAAGTTGATTGGGGCTGTTTATCCACCATTTGGACTATCCTTTGTTGCAGTCTTTTATCAATTTTTCTCTTACACCCACATCCAGGGAGATTAGCTACAGTGCCATCTGGTGTGAACTTCTTAATTATGTTGCGCACAGTGGACAAAGGAACATGAAGATCTCTGGAGATGAACTTGTAGCCTTGAGATTATTGATAATTTTCCACAATTTTTGTTCTCAAGTCAAGACAATTCTCTGCTCTTCTTTCTGTTCTCCATGTGTCACGACCTGCGCAACGATCCTCCCGTGTGCCATGCCCCCTCTTTACCTCGTGTTAATTCCTGATTGTGATCACCTGCTGCTTGTTATGTTTAGCCTGTCCTGTATATTTAGTCTGCGTCTGAGTCAGTATTCCCCAGATCAGTCTTTGATGTTTAGTTGCAGTCTACCTCGTGTTTTCCCATTAAACCCATTTTATTTTGGATCGTCTGCCTGCCTTGTCCTTCCACGCTGCCTGCCTGCTCGCTGGACAGTGGACCTAAAAGAATAACTGATCTCTGCAACTATTCACCGCAGCAAGCCGAGAGCCAGCGGATCGGCTTGCTGCAAGAAGTGATATACTGGCTAAATCAAACGGAGGTCCAGGAGGACCCCGTAGACCCCGTAGCCTGGGATTTGACCAGCTGGTGAGGCGACCACGCCCGGAAACTTGTACCCCTTGCAGGAGGTACATAAAAATCTCTGGCAGCTGGTACAGAGGATCACGGAGGTGCAAGCCTAGTCAGTCGCGCTGTGCTGCACTAAGGTTGCTGTGCCGCCTCCTGTCCCTATGGTGACGGATCAGCCTCGTTCCACCGCCACGAGCCGGAGGAGAAAAGCAAAAGTGAAACCGCCGGAAACCCCAACGATTGTCTTGGGGGCTTGCACTCTCTTCCCCACTTTTCTCCTAGCAAGTAATCTGGGGGAATCTACAATCACCCCGGACATCCCCGCTTCCTCCAGGTTGCCTTTGCGGGCAGCTTGTCCCTTCCGGGGAATGCGCCCGGCTCTGATAGGGGCCAGGGTGGTCTGGGACGCGATTCCCCAGATCCACAGGGCTCTTAAAGGGGCAGTGCCCACTTTCACGGTGCCCAACGTTCCTGTCCTGCCTGTCCCACTGGCGCCCGACGTTCCCATCCCACTCGCAGTTCCTGCTGTGGCGTCCCCTGTGGGACCCGAGTCAGCGGCTCCTGTTGCGGCACCCCCTGTTGGACCAGGTTCGGCAGTTCGTACTGCAGCCCTGCCTCAGCCTGCTGCTGCACGTGAGGCCCCACCTCTGTTTGCAGCTACGCCCGAAGTGCCTGCTACAGCCTCGCCTCCTGTTGCGGCTCCTGCTGAGCCCGTGGTTCCTATTACAGCGCCACCCACTGAAGCTGCTGAGCCGCTCATGCTTCCTGCTGCGGCAGTCGCACCGCCTGAGCTCCCTGCTCCTCCCGCAGTTGCGCCAGCCTCCGAGGCTCCTGCTTTGCCCCAGTCAGCTTCCACTGCAGATTCCATACCTCCTGCTTGCCTGTGCCTATCTCTCTTGTCCCTCCTGTTTTGTCGGCGCCTATGGCACCCCCTGCGGGCCCAGTGTCAGCAGTTCCTGCGGGCCCCCAGCTTGCTCAGTGTCGGCGGTTCCTGCAGTGGCCTATGGCCCCCACCACAGCTCCGCCTCCAGCTATTGCTACGCCCGAGGTACCAGTGCTGGCAGCAGCTACGCCTCCGCCTGCAGCTACGCCTGGGGCACCAGTCCACCCGAGGCAGCTTCTGCTGCAGCCTCCCCGCCTCCTGCTCTGCTCGAGGCGACTCCTACTGCAGTCCTGCCTCAACCGAGGCCGCTGCGCCTCTTCCGCCTGCTGCCATGCACGAGGCAGCTGCGCCTCCTCCACCTGCCGGCCACGCCTGAGGCCCCGGCTCCAGAGGCTCTGGTACCAGCAGCCGCTGCACGACCCCTCGGGGCTCTGACTCAGTTTGGCTGTCGAGTACTTAGCCTTCCAGCTCCTGTATTGCCTGTTCTGTTCGTGCCCGTTTTACCTGGACTGTCTGACCTGTTGGTTCCCAACCAGTTTGTCCTGGCTGCTGCGTCGCCACCCTCCGGGGCAGCCAACACAGGTAGCTTGCCCCTTTTCAGGGACGCGCTAGGCTCTGAAGAGGGCCAGGTGTGGGGGGGCTGCTATCCTGCGGGTCCCAGAGATCCTTGAACAGACAGGACCTGCTCTCAGAGTACAAACCCCAGCTCCAGCCCTAATGGTCTCTGTGCTGCCTGAGCCTGACTCTAGCCTTGCCAGTTCCATGGACTCCTGGCCCTATTCTCCTGGATGGCCACGACTGTGGGGCCATCGCTCTTGGAGAGGGTTCCTCCAGGACTCTTGCGAGGGCCCCAATGGACTCCCCCAGGAGGAGTACTCCTCCACCGTCGCCCCAAAAGGGTCGAGGCTGACCCAACTCCCATCTCTTGGTGTCCTGTAAGTGGAGGGGACACCGGCATAGAGGTTGGGGCTCACCTATGGTTCCGCTGGCACCTGCTCACCTATCATCTACGGATCCTTCTCTGAGAGCTGGTCAACCGTCCTCAGTCCTACCTCCGCCACTTCAATGGCCCCCTGCGGGCCCGTTGACAGTGCTTCCTCTGCCCTCCTCTTCGGCCACTTCAGCACGTCGGTGGACGACACCATCACCGGCTTCGGCCGTGCCGTCACCTGCGTTAGCTGCCCCTTCCGCCTTGCCTGTATGATCATGTTTCTTGCCACAAGTGAGTTCAAACGAACATCATATGCTTGAAATAAAACAATTTACCCACAATATAGAAAAGGTGCCAATAATTTTGTGCGGTCCATTTTTGGAGTTCTGTGTGAAATGTCAATGACTAGCAAATAATTAACAAAATGAATGGTTCATTTTTCATTCTTTTGGAGTAGCAGTGTAGTTTCATATGAAGTTGAACCTGTGTACTTTTGTATCTCCCATGCCAATTTAGCATAAAGGTCCCAGTTCCTGTTGTGCGGTGAGGAAGCAACACACAAAAGTGGCCAGAGCTATAAAAGTTCACAGTGGAGACAGTCCAGGAACTCAGAACCAGGAACTAGATTCCTGGACTTTGGTACCTTTAGCTGGCTGAGATCATTGGTCACCAAGCTGTCAACTGCATTTCATAGGAAGACTAAAAAGGCATTTCAACCCTCAGTTGGTACTGTAAAACCTGTCAAATGGGACCCCTTTCTCTCCCTGTCAGCAAAATCTATTGAGGGTAACCCCACACGTCAGGTGGCAAACTTTACATGTATTTCAAGTCCTCAAGTTATTTTCTTTGTAAAAGTAGCTCACACTGACAAACAGGTTGGAAACCAGTGGCTTAGACTGCTTATATTTGCTGTCATACCAGAGAATAAGCCGGTGATTCTCACAAAATCAGATTTAGGAGGTGGCATGAAGCATTTTGATGAAAAAGTAAATGCTACCAAAATGAGAAGGATACAGGTATAAACATCTCATCATCTTAGATATATTTTAAAGTGAACATCATAAATATATTTTCTGTAGTTTTTTCACATTTAAGAGTAAAATTCTTATTACTGCAATGTGTCCATTACTAAGTTTAGGTTCTTTGAAATAGAAATTTTAATGTTTAAAATAAATAAAAAAGAAAAAGCTTCAGTGCAAGTAAAACTACTAACAGTTACAGTAAATAAACATATGATATTTGGCATTCATTGATAAAAGAAGTGAAAATATTAGGGAAAAGAAATTTGTTCAAAATGAATTTTCTCATCCACCGCAATAATTTTCAATCATTGTTTAAGTCCACAAAGAACTTACTAATCAAGGAATTTTGAAGGGACAATACTACTGACTGTGACACTCAAGATAGCTAGTCGGTATATTGAGTTAAAAAGTTAAAGGTTTGCTCATCAGAGTGGCTACACGACTTTTTGTTTCTCAGTACTGATATAGGAAGTTTTTAACATTTAAAAAATTTTAATAATTTTTTTTTTTATTATTATTATTATTTACCTCATTAAGGTTTAAATATAAACAGGGGGGGCGCTGTTGAGCTCTATGGAGTGAGACGTTTTTTTTTGGGCTCCCGCTCCTCTTGATTAAATTCATTATATAATTGTGTTTATGATTAGGCATCCATCCCAATTCTTAATCATTTTGTATTCAGTGCACTAGTTTTTGTAGTAGCTTGAGAAAATGGCTAGAAGAAGTACTAAGACTCGCAGCGTGACCCAAGAGAGGCCTAGTCAACAGACCGCATCCGCGCTTTCCACCATAGAATCTCCCCCGGCTGCTTCAGGCTCACCCTCCCCAGTAGCGTCTGTAGTCTGTTTCATTCCCCACACTGATGGCATCATTACGAATATTTGGTTCTTTTCTGGTTATAAAATTAATATACAGAAAACACAAATCCTTTTATATAATTACAATCCTCAGTACCGCCGCTCCCTATACGCAGAGTATGCAGTCTGCGTAGGGCACCAACTCCCAGGGGGGCACCATCCCAGCTGCTCAAAAAAGTTTTTATATATTATTATAATAATAAATTAATATTAATAATATACATGTACAAATAAACAAAAATATAAACGTATACTGTATATATTGCATTTTACAGTGAACGCAGAATAGGCTAAGCACACGTGATGACCCGCGCGCCCTCACCTCTGTTACGAAAATGATAATAATTGAACAATATGCCTGGTCCTGGAAAGAGACATCAACAGTCTGGCGCCGAGAAACGAAAGAAAAAAAAAGCCCAAGATAAAGCCCGTGCATCACTTTCAGGTACGTTCATAATCCTGTGAAACTTTATTTAACGTTAATAATGAAACGTCAACAACAACGGCTCTGGAGATGCTATCATTTCTCCATGACAACCACCTACAAGAGTTGTACTCAAATCTCTGACGCTCCCTGTAACTGTTGCCTCTGCTGAGCAAAGTTTTTCTAAAATGAAGCTCATCAAAACGTTCATCTATGGCACAAGAGCGCATGAGTGGTCTGGCAATTGTTAGCATCAACTCTGAATTAGCAAAGGCTTTATCATATGAAGAGCTCATTTACGACTTTGCCTCATGAAAAAGCAGAAGTGTGCCTTTGTAAATTTTGAACTTTGGAAAGCTCCAGCAGATGACAGTGTT
>JAODKF010006870.1:0-11032 GCA_026779585.1 Mormyrus proboscirostris
TGAGTGGAGTCACGTCTCTTGCTGCCTTGTATAACGGACCTGGGTGCCTTTTTGGGGTTTTAGTTTCTAAGCTAAATATTTCCCTGGGTGTAATTCCCAGGGTGGCGTAGTTGGTGTTTTAAGGGGTGGTTCCCCCAAACTCTGAGCCCAGCGCTGTGACACTTGCATTATAAGCCATAAAATAGCGCCACATTCATGTCTTATACGTGCGGTTAAACCTTTCCACTACAGATGCCTTGACATCGTTACCAGTGGTAAAATGTATTATCCCATGTTTCTCCGTAAGCTTCTGAAATGATCTGTTAAAATCTGTCCCGCAATCAGTTTGCAACTTTTTAGGGATCCTGCCTTCAGAGAGAATGTGTTCAAACACATTCTTTACCTCTGCGTCTTGCTTTTAGGCACCACACACACACATGTATTTTAAGAATGTCTTTGCACGACATTTTAAATCATCTTTCTGTTCCGCATAAGCCGACATGTCCAAGTCAGCTTGGTGCCATTGAGAATCGATATTAGTCATAAAGACTCTATTCCTTTTAAAGTTAAACCTGATTGGTTTATGCAATTGCATGTTGGTTTTGTTGCCTTTGCCTCGTTCCTCTCTGCAGCTACAATTTTCGGGACCCTACGTGATTTCCAAGAAACTTAGTGATATGGATTATGTTTTGGACACAAGCACAAGTTCCGGGTATGTCATGTAAACATGCTAAAACCCTACCTCACACGTACAGATCCTGACAGACGCTACGTCTGCCCTACCTGTTTTATCAATTCCGATTGTCCCAGTGCCCCCTTTGGAGCGTTCCCCTGAACAAGATGATCTTCATCTTGGGCAACTGTGTTCTTCCTGTGCTTGCCTGCCAAATTGTGAAGCCCTCAAAAATTTAACTGATCATTTAACCTATCACCCCGATTTAGCTCGACAAGACATTCAGTTCCTCTTGATAAAATAGCTGGATTTATTCTCAGACACTCCGTCCTGTATGAATGTCCTCTGTCACAATATCAATGTTGGCAATCAGGTGCCTATTAAACAACATCCTTATCACATAAATCCCCAGAAGCATGCTGTACTTCATAAAGAAGTTGCTTATCTTGAAGAAAAGTTAGCCATCCCCAGTGTTAGTCCATGGTGTTCTCCATGTGTGTTGGTGCCAAAACCAGATGGCACATTATGATTTTGCACTGATTATAGGAAGGTAAACGCCATAAAAAAAACAGATTGTTTTCCACTCCTGCGTATGGAAGATTGTATTGATCGTATCGGCTCTGTCACTTATGTGAGCAAACTGTATCTTTCAAAGGGTTATTGGCAAGTTCCTCTTTCTCTGCGTGCTTCTGAAATTTCTGCTTTTGCTACCCTGGACACCTTTATGCAGTACACCGTTATGGCTTTCGGACTTATAAACGCACCTTCTACGTTCCAGCTGCTGATAAACAAAGTCTTGGGTAATGTCTCTAATTTTGAAGTCTATTTGGATGATATTGTAGCTTATTCCGATACTTGGAGAGAACACACGCGTGTGCTAGAAACCTTTTTTGGGAAATTGCATGAAGCTTCTTTAGTCTTGAATCTAGAAAAGTGTGAATTTGGTAAAGGTATGGTTATATATTTGTCATGACTCACAAGCGCCAGGAGCTCAGACAATAACGCAGAGAGCCCTTGGCTGCTATTCATGAATAGCTACAACCCTGCACAACTAAACTATGTCAAACTTCACATAAATCTGACATATTTACAATGTACACTAACATTAAGATGAGTTTGTTGCCAAACCAAATATATAAGAAATAAATTGTTTGCCATGAATTAAGTTTATGATATTGAATGAAATGTGTGACCATGCCCAGGTCAGTGAAAGTGTGTCCCTTACCCCTAGCCTTCAGAGGGTTAATGGTAAACCCCTGTATGGGAGGCAGGTAATCCATATAATGGGCCAAATGACATAGCGAGTTGGTTTGCTCCATGTGGAGAACATGAACTTCCTGGTGCTTCCCACAACCAAGGACCCTATAATTTTAGGCCACCCGTGGTTGTGGAAATATAACCCACAGATAAACTGGTCTTTGGGGGAACTTACTGCCTGGTCAGCCCAATGCTTTCACAGATGCTTGACTTTCCCATGCTGTACCTCCTCAGTAGAGAGCCCAGAACCTGAGGACCTGTCTGTCATTCCCCCCAAGTATACAGAGTATCATGAAGTGTTTAGCAAAGACCTCTACTTTCAGTTACCTCCTTACGGGGAATGTGATTCTGCTATTGCCCTCCGAGAGGGGGCGCCACTCACGAAAGGTCTTCTCTACTCCCTGTCCTTGAATGAGGAAGAAGCTATGGAGGCCTATATCCGGGAGGGATTAAAACAAGGTATTATCTGACCTTCTACCTCCCCAGTGACTGCGGGGTTCTATTTCATGAAATAGAAGGACGGGGGACTATGTCCATGTATTGATTATTGGGCCCTCAACTCCATCACCATTAAATGTAGACAACCTCTACCTGTAATCCCGTGTGCTCTAGAGCAGCTTCGGAACACCAAGGTTTTCACTAAACTCGACATACGCAGCGCAAACAATCTGGTTCATATCGGACAGGGGGATGAGTGGAAGACTTCTTTCATAACCAATACTGGACAGTATGAGTATCTTGTGATACCTTATGGTCTTACCAATTGCCCCTCGATATTCTAGGCATTCATGCACACCGTGTTACGCGATATAATTAACCGGTTCGTGGTCATCTATATTGATGATATATTAATATATTCACCTTCTCTCTCTCAACATATGGACCACGTCTGCTAAGTCCTTCAGAGGTTGCGTGATTATCATTTATTTGTGAAAGGTGAGAAGTGTGAGTTCCACCAAACCCAGGTGAAGTTCCTGGGGTACGACACCCAGCAAGATGTGGTAGCAATGGAAGAGCGGAAGGTGGCTGCTATTCATGAATGGGTACAACCCTGCACAACTGAGCAACTGCAGTGGTTTTTTGGGGTTTGCCAGTTTTTATCAACATTTTATTAGAAATTTCAGCCAGGTTGCTGCGCCCCTTACGTCTCTGACCTGAGGACAACGAACCCCTCTCCTGTGGACTCCGGAGGCAGACACTGCCTTTCAGCAACTCAAGCAAGCCATCTGCACCGCTCTCATCCTCAAACAGGCCAGCCCTGAGGACCCCTTTGACGTGGAAGTGGATGCCTCCAAAGCCGGGGTAGGAGCCGTTTTGATTCTAAGAGATCTAATAACCGGTCACCGACACCCTTGTGCCTACTTTTCTAAAAAATTTACCTCTGCTGAACGCAACTATGATGTTGGAGACCGAGGATTTTTACCTATCAAGCTGGCACTGGAATAATGGAGGCATTGGCTTGAGGGGGCACAACATTCATTTCAGGTTTTCACGGATCAATGGAACTTAGAATACATGCAGAATGTGAGACAATTGAACCTCCAACAGGCTTGCTGGGCCATGTTCTTTATTTGTTTTATTTTCAAGGTCACCTACCTCCCAGGATGAAATAATGTCAAAGCCAATGCACTCTTGAGGCAGTTTGACCCCCCTTGAGGCAATGGACAAAGCTGAACCCATCTTGGTGCCAACGTGCTTTGCAGCTACCATAACTTGTCTCTAGAAAAGACCATCAGGGCCGCCAAGGATCATTATGCTGTGATCAGGTGGGTTCATTCTTCTTGAAGCTCCGGAAATCCGGGGGTATCTGCAACGCTGCAATTAGTGGTGCGGAGGTACCAGTGGCCAGGGTGGAGAAGAGATGTGGAAAAATATGTGGCCTCATGTCCAGAATGCTCCCAGTTGAAATAGTCCCACCTACCACCTGCCAGACTGCTCCAGCTATTGCCAATCCCCTCTCAGCCATAGCCACATCTTATCTTAGCTATGGATTTTATCACTGACCTACCACTCTCCAGAGGTAACTCCGTTATACTGACAGTGGTAGATCAGTTCTCGAAGATGTGTCACCTGCTCGCTCTCCAAAAGCTCCCAAGTGCCACTGAATTAACAGAACTTTTGATCACATGGGTATTCCTCTATTACTGCATCCGGCCACTAACCTGTTTCTTTTCCAGTGTGTTCTATGCTATCACCCACAGATCTTCCCATCGGAGTCGACTGCCTGTGATGTTCCTCAAATTGAAGGCTGGTATCGGGATTCCAAGGAGGTCTGGCGTCAGACACAACTCACTCTCTCCGGTCAAGCGGCCAGACAGAAGACCCATGCAGATAAACATCACCGCGCTACCCTGCATCGCATAGGCTAAAGGGTCTGGCTGTCAACTCGCAATCTCAAACTCCCCTCTTGCCATAAGCTGTCAGCCTGTTTCACAAGACCTTTCAGGATCACCCAACAGGTTGGGCCTAATTCCTTTCGTCTCCAACTACCAAGTATGTACTGCATCTGCCCCACATTTCATGCTTCCCTTCTAAAGCCAGTGCGGTAAAGTGCTTTGCGCCTCTGTACAGATGTAGCCGTACCTCCTCCTCCTACCCTGCAGGATGGGTCCAATTTTCTGCATTTACTGGCTGTTAGCTAATGAACAAACAAGACAAGCATATAAGGATGTTGCTTAAATGTAAGGCTGGGTACATAGGCATATAGACAAAAATATATTTTAACAACCTAAAGACTAAGGAAACCAAAGGCAGGGAATCTTCTAGAGAAGCCAGTAAAATAAAGTGAGCCAGATAACAGCATAATTGCTGTTCAAGAGATAATAAAACAAAAGGAGCCTGTTTAGGTTTGGTGAAAATTTTTCAGCCCTCTGTACACACTAATTCCTTCCTACAACCTGGGTGCTAAGCCCCCCTTGTCTTTCAACCCTAGTGACATCCCTGGTGTTGTATTCACTATGTAATATTGCAGCTTGAGACTTTGACACTGAGTTTTGTCACTGAAAGGGTATTCACATAGTTCAATTCAATTCAATTCAATTTATATAGCGCTTTTAACAACAGTCATTGCCACAAAGTACTTTACATTAACCCAGTCAGAACCCCACCAAGCAAGCCTGTGGCGACAATGGCAAGGAAAAAGTCCCTCTGGCAGGAAGAAACCTTGAGAGGAACCTAGACTCGGAAGGGGACCCCATCCTCTTCTGGGCGACCGAGTAGCATGAAATTGTATTTACAATCACATTAAATCACAAAGTGTGCTAATATACTGCAGTGTCAGAGAACCAAACGCTGACTGTTCGATTCGCACATGTCCCAGCATGCCCCATATGCAAGTTGTAAATAGCCCTTGGATTGTTGTTGTTATTGTTAATGGTTATATCCCTTATTGTCGTGCATGTGTTTGCCCCTGTCTTACGTGTACCCTGTCCGATCCTCATGTGTAATTAGCTTCGTTATTCCCTCACCATGTGTGTATCTTAGAGTTCAGCATATAACAACCCTGTGTTTCTTGTGTAATCAGTTTTGGTGCTCGTTGGGTGCCTGACGTAGTCCTTTTCAGGACTGCTAATAAAAGAGCTTTGAATCAAACTCCATTCTCGATGTGGCATTATAGATGGAGCAAGTAGATTCCGGTTGCGAAGCACAGAACACTCGGGAGACCGGGGCATCTGTGGACAGGGTTTATTAGCAACAAAAACCAGTAGGGTGATCAAGTAGTCAGGGCACGATGCAGAAGGTCGATGAAGCCGGGGAAGTCAAGCTGATGGGGAGCACAGGACGCAGGGAGGGCGGACACGGGCTGGAGTAGAGGTTCCGGGGATTCAAGGAGTGGACACGACGGGGTGGGACTAGGGCTGAAGACAGGACAAGAAGAAGAATGCTCAGTAGGTCGCATGAAGACAACAGTACCTCGCGCCGAGGTGAGTGAGGCGCTGCCTAATATTAAGGCCAGCACATGTGCGACCTATCTCGCGGATTAGGAGGGTGGGTTCATCTGGCGGGGGCATGGTCCGGACCTGACAGAACCCCCCCCCCCCCATGGCTGCCACCCAGCAGCCGGAGAGATCGACGGGGCTGTCCCCGTGGTCGGGGTCCCAGCTTATCGGGATGTGCTTGATGGAAGGAGGACACCAGATTCGGGTCCAGAATGTCGGCGGCTGGGACCCAGGAGCGCTCCTCCGAACCGTAACCCTCCCAGTCCACTAAGTACTGGAGGCGTCCTTGGCGACGACGGGAATCCAGCATACGTGTCGTCTCCCCTGGGTGTGGGACCAGCTGGATCGGTCCTCGTGTCTGGTGGGTAGCTTAGGCTGTATCGGACTGGGGGAGCTGGAGTCGATAGGTGACGAGACCCATCCGCTGGATGACGCGATACGGGCCGATACCATAGCGTGGAGCCAGCTTGCAGAATCCTGGCAAGCGTAAATTGCGGATAGCAAGCCAGACTCTCTGGCTCGGGCGCAGTGGAGGTCCGGGGCGTCGGTGTTGGTCGGCGTTGTTTGCGTTGTTGGGCTCCGGCTTCGAGAAGCCGACGAGTGTGACGCAGATCCTTCAGCTCCGCTGGAACCAGTCGTCCAGAGCAGGGATGTCACTTTGAGGAGGTCCCAGGGAAAAAGGGGAGGCTGGTACCCTAGAACACACTGAAAAGGAGTTAATTCTGTGTCCCCCAGCGGATGGGAGTTCTGGGCGTATTCCGCCCATGGGAGGTATCGAGCCCACTGTGTTGGGGAGTCGGAACAGAGACTACGTAGAATTTTGGTGATTTCTTGTTGGGTGCGTTCAGTCAGGCCGTTTGTCTGAGGGTGATAACTGGAGGATAGACTCAGGGACATTGTTAAGCAGTTTACAGAATGCTTGGAAGACGCGAGAGGTAAACTGCGGACCCCTATTGGAGACGATGTCTTCGGGGATCCCGTAGTAATGGAAAACCCATGTGAATAGGAGCTCCGCGAGCTCCGTAGCTGAGGGCAACTTCGGTAGGGGGACGGGCCAGCACATACACGAAAACCAGTCGACTACCATCAGGATTACCGTGTTCCCGTGCGAGCGGGACAGATCCGTCATGAAATCCAGGGAGACGTGGGACTATGGGCACAGGGGAGTAGGCAGGGGTTGCAGTAGTCCGGCGGGAGGCTGTCGATCTGCTTTGTGCTGCGCACACGTGGGGTAGGAGAGCACATATTCTTCTACCTCCTCCCTCCAATTTGGCCACCAGTATCAGCAGGTAATCAGATGGGACGTGGTGGCAACTCCTGGCTGACCTGAGCTGAGGGAGGTGTGGATCCATTGGATCAGCGTCTGACGGTGTGTGTCCAGAACAAATAGCTTACCCGGGGGGCACTCAGGGGGGCGTGGGCTGGTTCTGGTGTCGATCTTGGATTTCACGGTCCAGATCCCAGGTGACGGGTCTCAGGAAGCAGGAAGGAGGCAGGACAGGAACCGGTTTTTCAGGAACTGCGGGGGCATCGTAGAGTCGAGACAGAGCGTCTGCTTTCACATTCCGGGAGCCCGGAATGTACGACACCGTGAACTGAAAACAGGTAAAGAATAAAGCCCACCTGGCTTGTCGCGAATTAAGTCGTTTGGCGATCTTAAGATATTCGAGATTCCGGTGGTCGGTCAATACTCGGAAAGGGTGTTGGGCTCCCTCTAGCCAGTGACGCCACTCCTCGAGGGTTTCCTTAATGGCCAGAAGCTCGCGATTTCCAATGTCGTAATTCCTCTCGGCAGCGGTGAGCTTACGGGAAAAAAAGGCGCAAGGATGGATCTTAACGTTTGGGGCACACTGGGACAGGACTGCTCCTAATCCAACCTCGGAGGCGTCCACCTCCACCGTAAATGGTTCAGCCGGATCAGCTTGATGTAACACTGGGGCACTGCAAAACAGGTCCTTGAGCGAGGTCCACACCTTCTCTGCCTCAGGGCTCCGCGGCAGTTTCCCTCCCTTCACTCAGAGAAGGGACGTCAGCGGCGCCGCAACTGTACTGAACCCTCAGATAAAACGCCGGTAGAAATTTGAAAACCCTAGAAAGCGCTGGAGCTCCTTCATGGTCTTTGGTCGGGGCCAATCCTGAACTGCCCGGACCTTGTCTTCATCCATGCTCACCTCCCCTGGTTGAATCTGATAGCCTACAAACTTGAGGGAGCAGACATGGAATTCACACTTTTCCCCCATACAGCTGGTTCTCTCGGAGGCGCTGAAGAACCAGTCGCGCATGAGCAATTTGAACGTCCATGGAAGGGGAGTATATTAAGATGTTGTCTATATATACGATGAGGAAACGGTTCAACATGTCCCCAAACACCTGACACATAAAATTCTGGAGGATTGAGGGACTATTAGCGAGCCCATAAGGCTTAACTAGATATTCATACTGACCAGTTGTTGTGATGAAAGAGGTCTTCCATTCATTCCCTTCGCGAATGCGGATCAAGTTATAGGCGCTCCGCAGATCCAGTTTGGTGAACACCTTTGCGGAGCGCAATTGTTCTAGAGTGGAGGGGATGGCATTCAGTCCCCGGTAGTCAACCCAGGGTCGGAGACCCCTGTCCTTTTTCTTGACAAAGAAAAACCTGGCGGAGATAGAGGAGGTGGACGGGCGAATGATACCTTGAGCGAGTGCTTCACGCACGTAAACGTGCAGGGCATCTTCTTCCGGTCGCGAAAGGGCATATACTGTAGACGTCCCTTTGGCTAGGGTTGTCCCTCCTCTAGGTCAATCGCACAGTCGGAAGGCCGGTGCGGTGGTAGATGGAAGGCCTGGGACTTACTGAATACGTCTGCAAAATCCATATATACATGCGAATTGTAGGTAAAGTACTCCAGAAGGGGACTCTCGACCGTGGAGACTCAACATGGGAGAGAGAGGCACTGGGTAAAGCAGGGAGATGACCAAGCGGCGACGTCTCCCTGCACCCAGTCCATACGAGGATTGTGTTGTCTCAGCCAGGGGTGACCCAGGATTACACCATCTCTAACTACCGGTAGTACCAGAAATCAAAGCTCTTCGGTGTGGAGGGCTTCCACTTGCATGGTGACCGAAAGCGTCTGCTGCAGCACACAGCCCGAAGTTTGTGGGGAACTGTCCATGCCGCGGACTCGAAGCGGTTGGGCGAGGGGCCCCAGGGGGATCGCGTGATATGTAACCAGGGTCTGATCTATGAAATTACCCGCAGCTCCGGAGTCCACCAAGGCGCGGTGGAGTAACTGACTGCCTGGCCAAGAGAGAAGGACTGGGACAACCACTTGAGCTGCAGACCAACTGACGGCTTGTACGACTCCTACCTGATTCGGCGAAGCGGGTTGGCAAGCTGGACGGGTTGGGCAGAGCCGGATCTGGTGGCACGCCTCACCGCAGTAGAGGCACAGCTGCTGCTGCAGTCGGCGTTGTCTCTCTGCCGGCGTGCGCGGGGCACGCTCCAGCTGCATGGGTTCGGCCTCCACAACGCTGGGGGGGTGCGGAGTGCGGGGAGCTTCCGTCCGACAGCTGGGTGGTCAAAGACGGCGCCGAACGCCTGCTGGAAAGCTGCCGCGGAATCGAGGACCGGACTTTTCTGTCTTTTCTATCCAGAGGGCGGTCGCCCACTCCCATGCCTTACCTTACTTGTCATCCTGGAACATGTCCGGGTGATGGTCGATGTACAGACCACATTGCATTAGGAACGCCCGACAGTGGTCGGGGTTCCCGTCGTATTGTTCCGGGATGGTGATGGGGATCCCGCCCAAGGCAAGGGGGGGGGGTGTAACCGGCAGGGGAGCAGCCGCCGCCGCGTTCTGCTGGAGTTGTCCCACCAGCGTGGTCAGGTGATCGACCTGATTCATAGTGTCTTGCAGCCGCTGCAGGATGTCCCCTGGATCCATACTGATCCCGTCGAGGTATTCTGTTGCAAAGCACAGAACACTCGGGAGACTGGGGCCGTTATAAGCGGGAATTCCATTATAAGTGAGTCCACTACAATGGGATTTTATTTGTGGGAATTATTACCTCAAGTAAATTTTAATATCTCCACCAATGTGCTTTGAAATTAATTAATTAAAATGTTATTATTATTTAATGATGATTATTAACTAATTGTTATGCCGAATGGTCGGGTCCTTCAAACTCAATTGCGGTATCCCCCTAAGTCTATTAATGTGAGACTTACATGGGATTCAGTAATAACCAGTATCGCTTAGTAACCTGTGTTAGAAGGGTCATCCAGCGAGCTGCATCACCAGGTAATGTAAACGATCGGCAGTGAAGCTCCCCTCACGGCTGTGGAGAGTCTCGCGATATTTCATGCGAGTTTGAGGGTTCAGAGCTAGATCGCACAGAGTCAGTGGCCCAATCCCAAACTGGTCCCCACACACTCCGCTTTCTTTTGCGCATTCCTGAGACCCGTCGCCATGTTGAAGTGTGGTCGATTATGCCCACCCCAAGTGAGTCAGCAACGATGGTGACTCGCACAATTCCACTACCACTTCTATATTGATAATGTAATAATTGGATTCTAACAGCACTGTGAAATGCACATAGAAAGTCTATGTTACATGTTATAATTAATCGCTGCATAAAAAAAAAAAATGAAATTAGCTATTTGTAATTGGTCAGAACAGATTGATTTTATCGTGATCCGATTAAGAGAGGTTTTGTGTACTTTTCAAACTAGAAATCATGCACGTTTGTACGCAAACTCGATCAACATCACACCAACAATAACAATTTATGTTTCATATTCGCCTGTTTTTTCCGTCTACAGATCTATGGCCTGTACTACTGTAGCGGGGTTACTGTCGGATTTAAGGTAGTCTGGGCAAAATGTACGTGACTGAATATGAAGTCCATTTGAACAGTGTTAAATCTGACAAGTTACCCCAATAATCCATTCAGAGGGGTGTCTGTGGTTGTCATTTTGGAATTTATGACCAGACTGATTCCCCTTTACTGATGATTTTCATTAAGATGATGTATCTTTTGATACATACAATTTCATGGTAACCACTGACCAGATTTGGAATCAGGAGTGATTTTCCATCAGTTTAATAATAAATAATAACTAGAAACGAAAATTCCTGAGGTAATTTTGAAATGGGCCTATTCTGCTAAGATGTCGGCAGCTGGTTGCTATGGTGCTGGTAGG
>JAODKF010006871.1:0-11016 GCA_026779585.1 Mormyrus proboscirostris
GTCTGGGTTTCCCTGCTGAGACTGCTGCCCCCGCGACCCGACCTCGGATAAGCGGAAGTTAATGGATGGATGGATGGCTATAACTAAATATAGATCAGAGGTTTGCAACCTTATTAAAGCAAAAAGCCATTTTATCCTAAATGTCTGACCCAAGATTTACAAAGAGTCCCCAATGCATAGAGAAGAGGGTTTGAGATATGATTTTGAATGCATATCACGTACCTTGCTTGTGGTCCGTTTTTTTTTTCGTTTTGCTTTAAGTCCTACGATGGCTCCCAAGCCTTCTGGTAGTAGTGAGCCTACAAAATCAGAGAGATAGCTAAGTGCCAAGTCACACAGGCTAGGTCATAAGATCTGAGAAACAACCGGGTGCAGGGAGGTGATGAAAAGCCAGTGCCCACACTCCTTTCGATCGGCAGGCAACCAGTAGTAAGGCAGTGGGTCATACATGGAAGATGACACAGGTAGAACGGTGAGTTGGATGCAAGGACATCGTAGGTAGTGGCGACATCACATGTAGCAGGGTGTGCTGGATATCTTGATAGATTGAGGTCTCCAGGCAGCACACCCCAGAAGGAGTAGGGGAAATAAAATGTGCAATTGGTTAAAGTAGGGGAGAATATAGGCAGTGCTGACAGTTAGGTGAGTGCAATATGAAGTGCAATGTGCAAACAACGGCAGATATGGCTATGGCAGCATAAGTAGAAGGGAGAGGTAAGTGGGAATGCAGGCATGGGGAGTCCCTGAAATGTCAGCACTCCAATTCCACAAGGGATTGTGAAGCTAGAGTGACAGCACTGTCAATTCAGTTCAGCAGTGATGTATCATCAGGGTTAACAGATATATATATATATTTATATATATAAAACTGTGTATCATCAGCATAGCATTGAAACCCAACACCATGATTTCTAATAATGTTACCAAGAGGTAGCATGTACAGTATAGGGTAAACAGTTGAAGGCCCAGTACTGATCCATAGGGGACACCATATTTGACTTTGGTGGATTTGAAAGATCCGGGAGGACCACGTGGCTCTGAGTTTAGCCAGCCGGAGCGGGACCCTCCTGAGTGAGGCATCCCCGCCTGGAACTGAGACCAGCGGAGGACCAGACGATATTCTTGGGATCTTCACTCCCTACTAGTGATCGGGGGAATCCCGCCTTCGCGTCCCTTCCGGGGAACTCGTCTGGCTCTCAAAGGGGCCAGGGCAATGACGCTATCCTGCGGGCTCTTAAAGGGGCAACGCCTGGACGTGAGGCGCCAACCCTGGCTCCCATCCCTGTCCCGCCGGCGCCTGACGTGCCTGTCATGCCTGATCTGCCTGTTCCGCTTGTCTTGCTTGTCTCTCCGGTTCCTGCGGCGCCCACTGCTGGTCCCGAGTCGGCGGTTACTGCGGCGCCCACTGCTGGTCCCGAGTCAGCAGTTCCTTTCGGCGCCCCCGCTGTTAATGTGTCACTTGCTGTGCTGCAGAAGTTAATTTCACCTACAGACGGAGATGAATGGAGCATGTATGTGTATGTATTTTGCATGTGCTGCTATGACAAGAAATTATAGTGCATTTTAACCTTTATATGGTACTTCGTACTTAATTTGCGGAATAAATGTAACATGTACAGTAATACCTTGTCATAGCCTATTTGTGATTTTAACATTTACACAAGTGAAGTACAAAGTACCATATAAAGGTTAAACACTTTTTAATAATCGACTAGTCGATTCGGTGTTGCAGCCCTACCTGAATACAGTTTATTGTAGGCACCGCAACGCTTTTCTGCAGGATTTGAGAAATTAATTCCTGATCCCTCCTCAAACAGCGGTTTGCCCGCTTTCACAGGAGGTAGTCCCCATTGTCTGGGCCCATCAGTGCAGCTTCTGTCTGCCAAATGTTTCCCTGCAGAGTCTAGGGCAGTGGTGGCCAATCTTATCCGCAAAGGGCCGGTGTGTATGCAGGTTTTTGGGGTAACCTTTAGGTCAGTTGTTCAAACCCAGGTGTGAAGACTCTTCAGCCAATCAGTCCTCTAATTAGTAATCTAATTAGGGAGCTGCAGTGAAAACCCGCATACACACTGGCCCTTTGCGGATAAGATTGGCCACCCCTGGTCTAGGGCATACAGTACAGCAGAGCTGTTATGCGGGAGCAGACCTCTCCCAGGCCTGCTTTACATGTATAGTGCCCACACCTGATTATCCCATCCTTCTTCAGAAAAACCCATGGTTTTATTTGGATTGCTGACAGTGATTGACTGTGATGAACCTGAAATAAAAGAATAATAATAATAATAATAGGTACTTTATTAATCCCCGTGGGGAAATTGTCTTTTCACTTTTCCCTCAACTTGCTCCTTTCAGAGTAAACTGTCTGCGAAGGGCAGCCACCTGTTGGGGCGCCTAGGGAGCTGGGATATTTCTCAAGGACCCGCAGACGTACTGAGGCTTGTGATTACACCTTAAGATTACAAGCACACAGGCTTAGCTCACTGAGTCACACACTGCCCCCAGAAAGTTGCATGATTAGATTAGTTATAATTCATAACATGATAACTTATACTGGTTACCTATAAGGCCAAATTTTAATATGCAGCTAAAATAACTATAATTGACCATTTTACAGTTGTGTGTCCGATAAATATTACTTATCACGTTGTAACCAACTCTGATATTCATTAACGCGTGATGGGCCTTAGATAACTCATGAGGTTTCACTACCCAAAGCCGGGTTTATAGCCATCAATGAAAGTGTGCATAGGCACGACCAAGTGTACAACGGTATATGGATAGCCATGACAGCGTCCACTAAAACATATGTGTTATAACATTTACATAAAATGACTGATGAAATAAGCTAATATCTTACCTCTGCCATAGCCATCGCTACGAAATACTGATATGCATCCAGACTTCTATATGCCTTTAAATCTGCGCTTGTGTATGGTGATACTCCGTTCACCACATAAAGGTATAGATCATGGGGACTGAAATCTGGCAGACTCGTTGGTTTTCTTAGATCGCCAGATAAGTAGGTACGGATCGGTCTGCAACCCTATTAAGGCCAGCTTCTCCAAATAACACTGGGCACCGATAAGATGACAAGTCAGACAACTGCACCTGACTTGTAGTCATTCCTTAAGTAAAAAGTGTGTTTCAAATACACAAAAACAAATCGTAATCTTGTTTCTACTTTTTTTTTTTGCATGTTAAAATTAGCTAACGTTGTTTTTATTGTTGTTTAGCTAATGTTTCTCTTTTGATAATAATTTACATACAACGTCAGAAAATATTATATATCAATGAACAATACCAGAGATAAAATATTTTCTATTCTTTATATATGGTCTATGTTGTGACCCGGGGAGATAGGCGAACGGGGAAGGAAATAGCCAAAATACGGGGTAGACGGGGTTTAATATCGCTGACAGGGTGACAAACATTAATGACTGATCTGACATACAGGGGAAAGACGCGGACTAAATACACAGGACAAGTAGAAACTAACTGGCAACAGGCGAGTACAATCAGGGAAATACACGTGGGAAATGAGGGGGCGTGGCACACACGAGGATCGGACGAGCCGGGCATGACAGTCTACATACATAATACATAGCAATTCATCATAAAATATGACACCACATATACAGTACAGCCAGGAACATAAATAAATAAATAAATAAATAAGAATACAGTAAATAAATTACTATTTCTTAAGACTCCTACTCAAATCGGTCCTTGTAATATTTTTAAAATCTTTGGGCTTTATTGTTTTTTATCAAGGAAAGCGACTTAACATTTTTTAGCTCAATAAAGTAGATGGAAAATAAGGGCAAAGAACCTGTAAATTTCTGTTTGTGAATGAAAAATTTTCCCATTAAAATAAAAAAATTAACTACATCAAATAATGTCTTATCGTTGTCTTTACAGTAATAACAAATTATATCTTTAAGGGTAAAGATATCAATAGATTGAGAAACTTGAAATATATAAGAATACAACTCAGACCAAAATGCTCTAATCACATCACACTGAAAGAAAAGGTGGGTGTTTCATCCACCAGGCCACAGAAGGTACAGGCACTGTCTATGTCTACAAATTTGGCAATATACAAATTGAGTGGATATATCTTATGTAAAATCTTAAAATGAACTTCTTTTACTTTTATTGGAGATACAAAATTTATGAGGCAGAAGCCAGGCCTTCCTTGAATTAATATCCCTCAAATGAGAATTCCAGAAAAAATTCCCTCTAGGGATAGTTTTGTTTCTATTCTGTAGAGTTTGGCGGATATGCTTATTCGTACATTTTTTATCATATATCACTATTCCATTTATATAAAGGTTTGAATACACAGCAGATGCTTGTCCTACATTAACACTTATATGATTTTTCATAAGCTGAATCAGGCCCTGTGGAATAGCTTTGACAACTGCACTGTACTCCTTATATGGTATGGGAAAACTGTGCTCTGTCATTAAGCTGTTATATGTCATTAAAGACCCTTGATCATCAAATAGAGACAAGACATTAACAATAACCACTGTGGATAAAACAAAGACCTGTTCCTTATTGTGATGTACATATTATTCCATAAAAAGGCTCTATGAAGGGAAAAATTATGGACAGAACACATTTTCCAGGCCAAGAGAGACTGTTGATGGAATTTGGATAAAAAAATGGGAAGTTTGGGAGGGGAGTAATCACACCGTAAAAGGAAAGGTAGCCCACCAAGTTTTCCAAAAATATGAGTTGGGATGAAAAACCATACTGAATTTGGATTAATCAAACATTTCCTTATCCAACTGACTCTAAACATGTGAACTATATCCACAAAATTAAGCACCTCCAGTCCTCCTTCCGCCCTACCATTGGACAGTATCGCATGTTTAAGTTTATGGGATTTGTTTTTCCAAATAAATTTAAGGAACAATTTATTAATAGTATTGGTTGTAAGATCATTAACAAAAAGTTAGAGGGCCGGATATACAAAACGTGACAATCCCTCCACTTTGGATAAAAGAACCCTTCCGTATAAAGACAAATCTCTTTGTAGCCATAAATTAAATTTACACATCGTGGATTGTATTGGCCCTTGAAAGTTCAAATTTTGTCTATTAGCCAAGTCTTTTGTTATATAAATACCTAAATATTTCACCTCGTTCTTAACTGGAATACGTTCTATGAATGAGCACCAACAGTCCTTCAATGTTAACAATTCACATTTGGAAATGTTTCGTTTTAGGCCAGATGCTAATGAAAATCGTTTGACAAGTGTAATGGCTTTGGGGAACTGCTGTTGATCTCGAAGAAAAAGCGTGTTATCATCTGCTAACTGTGCTATTTTAAATTCCTTAATAAAAAAGAGATTCCATTGAGCTCCCTAGTTTGCACAACATTTATGGACAACAACTCCACCACCAAGACAAATAAAAAGGGAGAAATAGGGCACCCCTGTCTTACCCCCTTTTAATGTCAAATCTAGTAGAGGTATCAAAATGAATTATAACAGAACTATTGATATCCTTATAAAACATCTCAATTACCTCCAAAAAATTCTTTCCAAAACCAAATAGTTTCAAACTTTGAAATAAAAAGGGGTGTTCAATTGTATCTGTTATGCCCGGCTCGTCTGATCCTCCTGTATGCCACGCCCCCTTGTTACCTCGTGTATTACCTCAATCGTACTTACCTGTTTCCTGTTAAGTTCTACCAGTCTTGTGTATTTTAGTCTGCGTCTGAGTCTATCGAGTAGATCTGTCATTGACGTTGTTGAAGTTGCTGACATTGTTGAACTTGGTGAAGTTGTCTCATGTTCGGCACCGTTTGCCTGCCTTTCGTCAATAAAACCCCTGTTCCTGACTTCCTGGCTTCGCTGCCTTCCTGCCCTTCGGACGCTAACACAACAGTATCATAGGCTTTATAAAAATCTAAAAATAAAATAAATGCTCTGGTGCTTATTAAGCCTGAATAGTCCAGTAAATCCAATATTAGTCTAACATTGTTACATATATGCCGACCTCTAATAAAACCTGACTGAGTTTCTGCCACAATGGTATCAAGTCCTCTTTTTAATCTACTGGCAAAAGCCATTTTCAAAATCTTATAATCAACGTTCAAGAGTGTAATGGGCCTCCAATTATCAATTAACAAAACATCTTTGTCAGGTTTTTGTAACAAAGAAATAACCCCTTGCTTCATTGTTGTACTCATTTCTGTTTGCTTAATGCATTCTAAATACATAACAAACAAATGTTTACAAATGACATCACAGAAATGAACATAAAATTCTACTGTTAGCTTGTCAATAACTGGCACTTTTCTTTTTTTCATTGAAATCAGAGCAAATTTAATTTCATCAATGGTAAGCTCTGCATCACAAAGTGCTTTAAAATCCTGTGTGATATTGGGAATTTTTCCAGTAATCTCAGAGATAAAGGTGTTGCATGACTCATTGTTAAAATCAGAGGTATACAGATTACTATAAAAGGAAGATACATACTTTGAGATCTTGTTCCTATCTGTGCAGAGGGTGCCATCAATATTAAGAACGTCAAGAGCTTTCCTCCTGCCATTCTGTTTTTCAAGTGCAAAAAAATAACTAGAGTTCTTCTCCCCCTCCTCTAACCATTTAGCCCATGACCTTATGAACGCACCTTTAGCTAGCTCAGTGTAGATATGATCAATTTCTAATTGTATCTCTTGCATCTCCCTCTTATCTTCAAAAGACAGCGTGGGCGTAGATAGTAGGATGTTTATTCTATAAAATAGTGTAGACTCTTTGGCCCATTTAAGATTCATCAGTTCTTTACATCTTTTCATGGCCATCCCTCTTACCTTATATTTAAAGTATTCCCATTTTGCTTTATAATCACTATGCTCAATATTTAAGAAAATCTCATCAATTAACCCTTTAATGCTGTTATTAAAATTATCGTCCTGCAAAAGACGAGTTATTAAATTTCCAATACCCCCTGACCTTTGCCATCCGTTCTAACCCACCAAGCTTTAGCACAATCTGTTCATGATCAGATAAGGGAGCGAAGGAGTGAACTGCCTCGCTGATAAGATGAAGTGAGTGTGTGGAAATTAGGAAGAGATCAATTCTAGATCTATTAAACTGGTCTCATGTGTAATACTGACGATCAGGGTTTAAAAAAACGCCAAGAATCCTTTAATGAAAAGTCGCAACACAGTTTTAAAATGGGGTTATTCTTGTGTGAGCTTTGCCATTGTCTGGGAGGGTATCTGTCTTTTAAATCATCTAAACAGTCATTAAAATCACCCCCCATAATCGAAATTGAATTGGAATATTTTTGAGTAAATTCATTTAATTTAGAGGTAATTAAAGAAAACAACAGATTGTTCAAAGATAGTGAGTTATGCCCATAAACATTACACACCAAGAAGGTAGAGTTATCATACTTAAGAGCAAGGATCAGCCATCTGCCATCGTCTGATATTGCCACATCCCCTTTAAATTTATGAAGAAATACAGAAACACCCGCTGCACAATAGGAGCCATGACTAAGATAAATACTATTTCCCCACTCCCCTTTCCAAAATTTTTCATCCTTCTCGCAAGATTGTGTTTCCTGAAGTAAAAATGAAGTGAGCACTGCTACTCTTACAGAAAAGAAAAACAGCTTTACCATATCCCGTATTCAGTGACATGAGCGAGAAGGAGCATGAGCGCAGATCCATTAAATTAAACAAACTAGACAACAATCAACACAGAATACTCTCTGGTAAAGAAACAAATAATATAGTGTAAAGAGTGTGTTGTTTTTTTTCTTTTTTCGATAAGGGGTAATGATCCCCAACTAAAACCAATTTGGCAAGCGTAACTAATCACAAAAAAGTACAATTATAATATACGCTATAAAATGTATTACACTCTTTTAAATAAATATGTAACTAAGTAAATATCCAATTAGCCTTACAGGATAACATGAAAACGAAACCTCTCTAGATTCCAAGTGCATTCGGGATTATCTGTCAATAAAACAGATAACATATAATGATTAATTAAGGTTTCAAAATTTAAAAGTTATCAACCAAGAATGTAACAATGAAACTACAACATATGAGCGACAATTAACTATACTATTATTCACCTGAAATACTATTATATTAAGCCTAACCTTTACTTTACAGAACAGGGCTTTGTAAACTTGGGAATAAGTATGACTGATACTGTGGTAAAACAGTTTAACTGTATAATTATTATTATCCAATTATCCAACAACGAATCAAAAGAAAGAGGTGTGGTCTAATTTCTTCCTATCGATCCAAGCAACTGGGCTAATGAAAGATGCCTTCTTCTCTTCCTCTGTATCTTTCTTCACAAGTGGCCAGAGCTTCTCCCTTGCCAATCTGTCTTCCGGAGATAGAGTCTCAGAGATCCAGTGTCTTGCAGAAACTTACAGCCTTTAGCATATTTCCACAGGCTGTCACAAATTCTACGTAATGCAAACAAAATCATTACAGATCTATGAGAGCCATCCTGCCACTTTGGACCAAGGCGATGCACTATGTCCACCCCTTCCTCTAGATATTCTTGTAGGCCTGGTGTTATCTGACCAAGAACATTAATCACAGCCTTTCATAGATCTTCATTCACCTCTTCCTTTAGCCCATGTAATTTCAAAGTCCAGCTCTGGCTATAACGCCTACACTTTCAGACTGCAATTTCAGTCTTCAAGGACAGATTTTCTTTTTTCAGAATTTCCATCTATAATTTAGCATTCTTTTAAAATTCTTTATGTTTCTCAACCTCTAATGAATTGTTCCACTGCAATGGAGAGTTGTTTCATTCGCTCAGAAGCAGCAGAAGTAGTTTTTTCAATGTTTAAAATCTTTCCGAAGGCCTCATCTTGTTTGTTGGATAGTTTCTGAATTGCCACAGATACGTCCGAAAACCCTCCATTCTCTCTGTTGCTATGTTCGCGTTTCTTCTTCTTTGTCACTGGCTTCGGAGAGATGTGAGAGCCCTTTCCCTCCATATTCAGGCTCTCCGCCACAGAATTTTCTTTATCCGAATTCTCCATACAAATTTCAGCAGAACAGTCAGGAAGGCTCATCTCCATTCTCCTCAGACTTAGCGTTCGATATTAATAATACGTACGTTTTAAATATTTCACCAGTTATTGTCGTCATACACAGCTTTCACCGTAGTTAATTGTGTTCTTTACACTTTTAAGTTATCATTTCCACAATTTGAGTCTTCAAAGTTCTGTCGGAGTGTCAAAAACCCCTGGACTCTGACAGAACACGCATGAGCGACCACCTCAGACCAGCGCCATCTTGAGCCCCCATCTTGTCTCTACTTGAAATTCCCGCTCATCTGCTACGTGATATAATATTCAACTATTACTTCCGCTGTCCGTCATGGCACCGTCACGTGATCATGTGTCTTCAAAGGGTCAATACATATAGATTTTTTATTTGTGAATATGGTAGCTTCTTGTTGGCTAGACAACATGCTTTTCCATTTGCACATGAAGACTGTTGTATTAATGTTTCCCCTTCATTCTATTTTTGCTGCTTACTTAAGTTTTCTGTTTTTCAGATGAAAATCACTAAACACATTACATGAAACATCGCACGTTCGCGCGTCAGTATTTACAAATATGCGAAGGAGCAACGAGTAGCAGTGACCGATAACCGCACAGGATTATGATCCTCATAGTTCCTGTGATTGGACCTGCCGTTTTGCAAACAATTGCTCGCCATTTCCGAACAAAACGTTCAGCAGCAGCATCTTACGAACTGCCGACATCAGCTAAAGCATGGTGGGAAAATTAAAGTCGTTACCGCCCATTTCAATGCATTGGGTGTGGCGAATTTGCATACGTTCTCAACATTTAACATTTATATTTAATATATATATATTTACATTTTACATTTAACATTTATATTTAGCATTTACATTTAATATTTATATACAGACATACCATTTATATTTACATATGATAAACAATTTTGAAAATAATCTACACAGCAAAAAAAATCTGATGATCCACAACACCATTGACTAGCTGAATGTCATAAAATTGCACAAAATGTTGAAAAAGTGACAAGTAGAAAAATGTTTAGTACCTTTACAAACGGCACCCCATAAAACTGGGATTGAGCAACTTATCAAATAGTTATCCCAAAAAAAACCTGCAAACACACCAGTCTTTTCTGGATAGGATTGCCCACCCCTGTAGTAGCATATGAAGTTAGTGTGTAATGCTTGGTAAATAATGTTGTGTACCCTGTGGTCATTCCGCCATATGGTTCACTTCGCCATATGTAGTTAAAAAAGAGGGAGAGAGAAATAATAGTAAAAAAGATAAATAAAATAAAAAGAAAATAATAAAACCCAAAAATAATAATAATAAATCATTATCCCTTGTGTGTACATGTGTGTATTTGTAGCCCTATGCAGACCATTGGGTGTTGTGCAGTTTCTTCATTACACACATAACTTCAGAGGGACAACAGTCGCCTTAGTAAAGAGTACAGCCCTTTGATGAAGTCCTCCTTATTCACTGACAGCTGTCACTGCCATAATGGAAGAGTAGAATCACACTACAGCGGTCAGATATAAATCCATGCCTTTGTACTTGGGAAAAGACTTCTGTGATGTTTGGATATTACACGCACCTGTCTATTCCAGTCATCCACTAACATTCTGTAAGCGACAACGTCGGACCAGGACTTTGTAAGTGTTCTTAGTGTGATTGAAATGAAATGAACTGCAATCAACGTAAACACAAATGGAGCGTCTTTCACAAAATGTATATATACATACATGTTTGTGTGTGATTTTATATTTGACACAGTTTGTAAGTTTTTGTACGCAACCGGCTGTGAAAGTAGTTTGGTTGTTGAGCACGACTTGCCGTGAGTGACCAATCAGCGGTAGAACCACTGTAGTTCGAACTATGGTAGGTTCGCCGTAAGTCTGACCAATCAGTGCTGGAACCACTGTAGTTCCAACTACGGAAGTCCTAACTAACTAACGTGGTACGAACTACT
>JAODKF010006872.1:0-11000 GCA_026779585.1 Mormyrus proboscirostris
CAAACCCCCCCCCCCCCCCCCCAAAAAAAAAGAAAAAACCGTAACCCTGACCTCCAAATGATCTTTCAGTCAAATAACGTAACCTTGAGACAGATTTATTATTCGATCCCATGATTCGTTGAGTCATATGGTCAGGCGCAAAAAAAGATGAATGTGCAATACCACCAGAAATTGGGGTGGCAGTATGGTCACGTTTTGTCACGGGACATTGTCTTTACATACCGTACAGATAGTATTAAAGTAGCATGTGTCCTTCTGTGTACAGTGGCTTCAAAATCATATGCCAGTATAAGTTTATAAGAAAGCAGTGTCAAATGTACAAAGTACAATGGAATTTTAACTTGAAATTCTTACTTGCCTACTTTCATAAGTAGCGTTATTTTTCAATACAGTTCCATCCATCCATCCATCCATCTTGTGCCATTTATCTAATATATGACATATAATCTATATATAATGTAGTATATATTATATATAATGCCTCAGAGTATATGTAATATACTGTATAATCTCTGGGTCTGCCCCAGGGCCTCCTCCCAGTTGGACATGCCCTGAAACACCTCCCCAGGGAGCCGTCCAGAAGGCATCCCAGATACTGTATATGTCCGAACCATCAAATGACTCCTTTCAAGAAGCAGCGGCTTTACTTAGAGCCCGAATGTCTGAGCTCCTCACCCTCTCTGAGGCTGAGCCCAGACACTCTGCTGAGGAAACTCATTTCTGCTGCTTCTACTGTATCACAATCTCATTTTTTCAGTCATTACCCAGAGCTCATGACCGTAGGTGAGGGTAGGAACGTAGATCAACTGGTAAATCAAGAGCTTCGCCTTCCAGCTCAGTTTAAATTGCTACCGATCAACGTTCCAAGGAGCTGCCTGGATTCAATGAGGGTCTGCTATCCCTGGATAGTAAGATCACTGAGATTGAGGACCGCAGCTGTCGTCTTAACCTTAAATTAATTGGGGTTAAACTTACCCGCCATTTTCCCTCATCTCCCCAACTTTCAGCCGGCCATTGACCGTGCTCACAGGCTGTACGGCCGGTCCGAAAGCTCTTCTCGCCCCCCTCCCATCAACATGCACTTTATTGACTTCCGTGACCAGCTGGCGGTCATACGTGAAGCCAACAAAATACAGGACCTCGGCTTCGAAGGCGGCAGAATCTATTTTTATCAATACTTTAGCGCAAGAGTTGAGGTTTTCTGCTTTTTGTTCTACTCCAAAGGATGCCAACGTCACCATGGACCATTTCCAGTCTATTGGGACTCTTCCCGTTTGATTCTTTCTCCACTGAGTTAATTGTCGGTCATTTCTGGCAGGTCACTGTAATCGCCTTGAGTTCTGTGTATTGTGCTGCCCTGTTACCTGTCGCTCCTGACTGTGATTAATTCGTCATTTGTGTTTGCTTTTGTTAATTATCTGTATGCTCACTGGTCTTTTGCTATTGTCTGATTGGCTGATGGCTCTCTTGATCGTCTCCTTTCCGTTTTGTATACGGGGCAGTAACATTATCATTATTTAGGAGGGGCTGAGGGCCGTGTGGGCGGAGTTAGTTTAGTGGCTTGGCTTCGGGCACCATGTCAGCACATTCCCCGACAGCAGTGGGGGTGGGAGGACGTACGCTCTGCTTCCAGCTGCAGACACTTTTCTTTTTCCACTGTCTTCTCTTCTATCCGGAGCACGGGGTTCGAGGGCTTTTGGTTTCGTTTGGGGGGGTCACGGGTGGGTTTTCCCTGAGACGTTTTGCTTAAAGTCGTGGCTGACAGTCCGGCACATTCCATCTCTGGAGCGTCTGCGGCATTCTGAGATTTTTTCATGTTTTTTTTTCGTTTACACCTCGCTCTTCATTTCCGTAGTTTTGATCATGATTAATGTAGATATGGCCTCTTGGAACGTCAGAGCCCTAAATACCCCGGGAAAAAGGTCCAGTGTCTCTGATGTTTTGAAAAGGCATCGTGTTGATATTGCTTCTTAATAGAGACCCACTTACTACAGCGAGATGCAATGCTGGCGGCCTGCAGGTTCTACAGGGTTGTTTCCTCCTCATCAGCTTCCTCCCGGAGATCTGGGTGCTCATTTTGGTTAGATGGGCCCTTCAAATTCATATTTTCTCGATTCAGGAGGGGATGCTGATGGCAGGTTCTGTTAAGTTCCTTCTGACCTGGGGGGCTGAAATCTCCAGGACCCGATGGTCTCCCTCCTGAACTCCTCTCTGCCTTCTGGAAACAGCTTTCTACTCCACTTTTCCACATGCTGAATTCTGCTATCTCTGCTTCCCATCTTCATCCTTCTCTTAATTCATCCTCGATGACTTTACTCCTTAAACAAGGCAAAGACCCCACAGACTGTTCCAGCTACCGCCCGTCGTCTCTGATGAAATCCGATGTTAAGCTGCTCGCTAAGGTTCTTGCTCATTGGCTGCAGACTAGCTTTATTAAGTCCCGCCCTGCTGAACTTTCTTGTGGAGGGTCCTCGACTGAATAGGAACCAGCCCATATTTTACCAACTTGGCTCAGACCCTCTACTCCTCTCTCTCCTCAGTCTTCCTGACTAATGCCAACACCTCTCCTCCTCTTTGACTTAGTCGAGGTGCAAGGCAGGGCTGCCCCTTATCACTCTTACTCTTTAATCTCCCATTAGAGCCGCTAGCTGCAGCCCTCCGTCATTCCGATCTTATTTCTCCTTTCCTGGTTAAAGCTGTTCCTCAAAAAGTCTCCTTATATGCTGATGATCTGCTGCTTTATCTTGGCAATGCCCCCACTGATCTTCCTCACGTCCTTAATTTGTTTCAAACATATGAATCCCTCTCTGGTTATAAGATAAACAGGTCAAAGTCTTCTCTCCCGCTGAATCCTGCCCGTCACTCCTCTTCATTTCCTTCTTCTGTTCCTCAGATGGACTCCTTCAGATACCTGGGGTTGGACATCTACCCCTCAGTCCCGGAGCTTTCAGCTGCTGGCTGTGTTCTGGAGGGTAATAAAGTCTTGATCTCCTCATGGTCTCTTTCCCTTTCATTCCAGGTGAGACTGGCCATTATCAAAATGTACGTCCTCCTGAGGATTAATTTTGTTAGTTCCTTACTTCCGCTTCCTCCTCCAACTAGATACTGGGCTTCTGTTAAGTCTGTAGTTTCTGCATTTCTATGGGAGGGTAAGAGACCTTCTGTTAAACATTCCACTCTGATCTGTGACCGGTTAGATGGGGGTGTCGCCCTCCCACATTTTGACCTGCACCACCTTGCTTTCACCCTAAGGCCTATTTGGAGTTGGATCAATCCTCCCCTGCATCCCCCTGTCTGGCTCCTCATCACAGCAGGATGTCATTCCCCACTGTCTCATCTCTCTCCCTTTCTTACCCATTAAATTACAATCTATCTCGGCCTCTGTCGGTCCAGTTATTTCCCATGCCTTTTGTACATGGGGTGCTTTTGCACCTCACAAAGTTGCTTTTCCATTGACTTCCGGTCGAGTACCAGTACCGAAAAGTGCCTTTTAGTCTGATTAAACCCCGTGTTCCCCGTTTCCTGGCTCCCTTCGCCTTTGTCTGCACTCCGTGTGCCGTCGAGCATGACAGAATGGCCGAACTCCCTAAACCAAGACCAGGCACTTTGCCAGCGCACCGGATGATCCCGGAAAATTACGGAGCCGGGGGACCCGAACAGAGGACGCACTAGACACATCGGGGCCGTCACTGTTTCTGCCGCTTGTCCTGCTGTGTATCGGGAGGAGCCCTTCCCGATTCTCAACCTGGCGGTATTCGCGAGTGATGTCACCGCCGCTTTGCCAGAGCGGAAGCCTGAAGACCGTCTGCCCACCGCTTCGCTGCTCACGCCAGCAGCTGCTTACCCCTTTTTTGGGATGTGCCTAGCCCTTAAAGGGGCCAGGTCCATTTTGGACGCTATCCTGCGGGTTCCTGTGGTTCTTCCAGTGCCTGCAGCTTCATCCCCCATGGTTCCAGTGCCTGTAGCTTTGCCCTTGCCTGCGCCTGAGACCCTAGCCAGATGTATTTTTACTCTCCAGGGTCTATATTGGGAGATAATGGGAGAGCCAGTGGTGCGAGACTCTCCGGGGGGCTGCTATGTTCCTGAAACAGCTGCGGAGGGAATTTGCAGCAGTCACCCGAGCGTCTCCCTCCTAGCAGCTGGAGAAGGCAGAGGAGACGCTGAGGAATCTGCTCCGCTTGCGATCGGAACTGGCTCCTCCAGCAGAGGATGAGGCTCCCCACTCAGCTCCCCGTGGTCCCCATGCAAGGAGTGATTGCGTCCCCCGAGGCCCCGGCTGTTGTATTGTCAATGTGTTATTGCGTGCCTTTTCGTCTGATTAAACCCCGTGTTCCCCCTTTCCTGGCTCCCTTCGCCTTTGTCTGCGCTCCGTGCAGCGCTGAGCACGACAATTTGGATATTACTTAATCTTATTCTGTGATAGAAGCTGACATAACATGACATAACAATAAACCACATTTTCCAGCCTAAACTGTTAGTTTTAAATTTGGGCTGTTTTTTTTTTTCTTTCTTAAATTATTATTTAGGCTGCACTTTGACGATGTCACTCAGGGGCGGTCACTGATGATGCCATTTGGCGCCGGTACCAATTTTACGCCAGTGGAAAACCAACACAAAAGTACCATAATTTTGGTACTTTATGGAAGTACCGAAAGTATGGTACCTGCCGCTGTGGAAAAACACCCCTGGAGGAGGGTTGAGCGATTGCTGGGCCCCTTCCCGATGTGACACCCCCGCACTCCGCTGTCCCACAACCCTGTCCTGAACATTGGAGGCCCCATCTCCAGCTCACCATGCTCATCGTCAGGCATTTCTACTCTGGGTGATATTTTTGACGGTTCAGGTCTCATAACGTTCCAGTCTCTTATGTCCATGTTTAACCTTCATTCCTCTTTGTATTTTCTTTACCTCCAGCTGAGGTCTGTGCTTGGGGCTTGCAGTCTCTCTTTCTCTCCTCTTCCTCCTCATCTGCTCTGCACATTTGCTTTGACTCTCTCCCCCAATTCTAAGCCTGTGTCCAGTCTCTATTCCCTTCTACCAAATTATCTTACAAACCTCTCTCTGTCACTCCCGTCTGGCAGATGGAGCTCTCCCCCACCCCTGTGTTATCCTGCAGTGTCATTTTTCAAAACATTGGAAACGGTTCTATAAAATTGTCAATAAACACAATTTAAATTTGTCCATAGATTATACCCCACTCCCAGGAAACACCACCTCATGGGTTTAGAGCCTGTCCCATTATGTCACCTCTGTCCCCTTCCAGTCCCTGGCACCTTTCTCCATACAGTATGTTCTGGGAATGTCCTCCTGGTGCTGCTCTTTGGGATTACGTGGCTAGATCTCTAACATCGTTTCTTTCCTGTTCTATTCCTCTGCAGTCCATCTTCTTCTAGACCCCTGAGGGCATCTGGGAAAGGTTTACTCTGTCCGAGAATGAAGACCAAGCAGGGTGAAGCAGCTTTTAGTCTCTATGCTTCCTGTCTGTGGAACAAGCTTCCTGAAGACCTGAGGTCTGTTAACACTCAGCTCATTATAATCATTATAATCTTAAAACGTTACTGTTTGCTGCAGCTTTTCAATTTTCAGTTAAATTAAGCAGGCTGTAGTCATATGCTGCCTCTACAATGTAACTTCTTTTTAGTTAACCGTTTATTTATTTTGGACTTTTAGGCTTTTTAAAATTGTCTTTTAAATTGACAATGAATGCATTTGCAAGTCCCACCTTAAAGTCCCGAGGTATCATAAAAGAAAGGCTACTTTGGGTACTAGAACTTTTCATACTGGTACTCGACCCGAAGTCAATGGAAAAGGGAAAGTACCAAAAGTACCAAACCTGGTGCAGTGGGAAAATACCCTGAATAAACTTGCCTTGCTTTGCAATTGGATTCAAAGGCTACTGACCTAAACAGCTCATGTAAATGTGAAAGACCAGGAGGCAGCAGGAGAGAGAAAGAGAAGCTCCACTAGCAGAAGAAAATGAAACACAATAAAACACACTCCACCTCATACAGGGAGAGAGAAGCGTGTATGTGAACAGACTCACATTGTAAGAATTCTGCTCTGGTCCTGGGCACTAATGGCGGTAAGAGGGTGTCTTCGGTAACTAGAAGGAGACAGAGAGAAACAGGGATGTGAGTGAAAGGAATTTACTTGTGGGAGATGGACTTCACTCATTGTGGAGACACCAGCAGTATATTATTATCATTATGAGGGACAATGACAGGCATTTTAACAAGCTGCAAATCATATGAGTAACAAGTTACTCATAATACAGAGTTTTGGATTCTGTAATGTAGAAGAAACATGAATCATGTGATCTGGATTTTGCAGCCTGTCAAATTTAGAGCTCACTAGATTTTATAAAGATTTAGTCTTATTGGAAACAGAAACTGACTTTTTCACATCATGAGGCTGACTGTACTGCATACTCTCTCTGCATGGTTTATATTAACAAGAACAGACTGGAAAATGTTTTTATCAACCTGTATGATGGATCTCTGCCATTTTCTTTTTGCAAACATTCTCCAGTTGATCCTTCAGTTCAGAAACCACCTTCCTCATATTCTCAAAGGAGTGGCGTGGACTGACGGAGATTCTGGGTCCAAATCCAGCTTCAGAAGTGACAGGAAGACCCTGGCACCTCTTCAGACACACAGTCTGATTAAACAGCTTCATCACAACAAATGTGTATGGCAATCTAATTAACAAGACCATTAACATCTGACAAATGACAGACTAGCTGAAATACAAATGAGAACATGCATCCATTTGAATACTCTGGTTTTCTTATTGCCAAAGTAGCTGTTCTGTTACCTGGAGGAAATGGATGTGATCCTCTGTGTGTGAAAGCTGCTCCAGCTCAGAGTGTCTCCTCTTCAGTTCATCAATATCCTGCTTCAGTCTCTCCATGTCTCCTTCAGCCTGACTCACTACAGCCTTCTCCTGATCTCTGATCAGCTTTGTCACCTCAGAGCGTCTTCTCTCAATGGAGCGGATCATCTCAGTGAAGATCCTCTCGCTGTCCTCCACTGCTGACTGTGCTGAGCTCTGTTGGTGACACAGGGAGCAGAAGATGGTAAATTACAATTGGCGCCTTTTGAGAGTCCAGAGAGCCTCATTGTACAATAGTGATGTGAGCTGACAGTGTGGAAGTAAAATTGGACATTGGTAGGTCTGGGAGGGGAGGCATATTGGGTCTGTTATGTCTTAGGCCTTATGCAAGAAGAGATTGTTTTGAATACTGTGTGACCTCGCTTAGTGATGGCTGCCTGCAGTTAGTTCTGTAAAGAAAGCTTGGATCTTGGGGAGGAAGAGATTCAAAGCTACCCCAACTGATGCACAAAGAGTTATAGCTTAATAAAATAGTTGCAGTAGACAATATATGTGTTACACAATTACAAACGTATAAGTAGTCATGTTAATCATACTAATGTTAATTATATTGATCATATGTTAACCACGTATTTGCAGTGATTCAGGGACAATACATCAATGTGTTAATCATTAATCAATGGAACAGCCAAACATTATCAGTGATTCAATGTCATATAATCAATATCTATATACATATCTCAAGTAGAGTCTAGAAGCCGAGACAGATTCAGGTAAATTGAGCAGAATGGGTGACCTTTACCTTGCTACCAAGGTGAACCAATACAGCAAGAGAATTGTGTTTGTTATACGGTTGAGCTTGGTTTGTTGGTGTTTTGTGACCAATCAGGACCTAGAAGTCCTTATTGGGAATTGGGAGTTATGGTTTATCTACTGGTTGCTCTGTGTGCTGGGGTGACTTGGTACAGAGTGTGATGGGAGCGCTTTGCTGAAATCACTGGAATAAAAGAGAATTTCTTTACTCATCAAAGTAAGGGGTCCAGACTTTTATTCTAAGTGACTCTCTGTGTTATCAATTTCTCTACCACAATAGGAGGTATAAAAACAGCACAGGGCTGGGGTTTGGAGCGTCACAATGCTGGATGCCTCAAGTACTGAAACCCAGCCAGCACTGATTGGAAATGATCACTCATTAAGCTCATACACTGTCAGCTGCAGGGATTTGGCAGAGACTGGTGGCTGTATGGGGCAGGTTGGTTCTCACCATTAGCTCTCAGTTTAATAGGTGGCTATTTGGGTTATGTTTGCATTACACTGGGTTGTGAAAAGCTGCATTTTCTAAAAAATGGGCCTTTTATGGTGTTTTTATAAATAAATAAGCTACTACTGTTTCAAGGCCAGGTTTGGTTAAAACGTGTTATCTAGCACCTTTGTCCCATAAAATCTCTGACCCACAGTAACCCACTGCGACAGTAATTTGATTAATCCCCAGAAGTCTGTAAATCTGAAATCTGTTGAATCTGAAAGAAGATTCAATATGATCACAGACCAGCTGTTATCTTCTCCTCAGGTTCATACTCACTGTGATTGAGCCCACAGCCTCTCTCAGCTCCTGCAGCTCCTTCTCTCTCATCTGAATTCTCTGCTGAAATTCCCTCTGTGTTTCACCCATTTGTTTCTACAGACAGGAATCAAGATGACAAAATAAGTTTGTTTCATTAGCTGAGATCATATTCATTAATCATCCTGTCCAGGGTGGACCACAGCCTTGGGCCCTGTGCTCCCTGGGAAAGGATCCAGGTCCCCCTGACCCTGACCTGGATTACTGGTTAGGACATGGATGGATGGATGCATGGATGGACATTTTTAAATGAATAAACCAGTGTATCAGCTAATCTCCAAACTCCGACACTGCGATGGATTAATCACTTTAGCTCAGCACTGATGATCTCCGCTTGAAATCAAAAGGGTAAGTCTTCACCATGTCTCCTGCGCCTGTGTTCTATAGCTCCTGTGGCATGTACAGTATAGACCAGGGGTAGCCAATCTTATTTGTACAGTATATGCAGGTTTTTGGGATAACATGTAGGTCAGCTGTTCAAACCCAGGTGGACTCTTCAGCCAATCAGACCTCTAATCAGTAATCTAATTAGGGAGTTGCAGCAAAAACCTGCATACACACTGGCCCTTTGCGATTGGCTACCCCCTCCCCATAGTATAGTGTGCCAGAAGAGTTTAGTTACTGTAGAGTCAGAGGACAGGATTCGCACATTAGAGGAGCGCATTAGCACGCATTAGTGGAGATTAATCAGATCGAGGGATTTATAGATACGGCTCAATCGGAGCACACAGTCAGATTAGATCTGGCAGATGTTCCTCCTGCCTTGACCGTCTCCAGTCCGGCTCTGACACCAGCAGCCAGCACACGCGAGCCCTGGGTCACGGTCAGACGTGGTGCTAGGAGCCCTAAGCCGAGAGCTCCTGCACACCAGTCGGCTGTTGCAATTAGCAATAGATTCTCTGCTCTGAGCAGTATGTCTGCCAAGTGGAAAAGATTGGAAACTCAAGTGTTAGAAATGTTAGAGGTTCTGACAGTCAGAAAGCAGCAGTTTCTGTGAAATGCCTCCTCGGGGCCAGAGTTTCCGACATCGAGGTGAAATTGGACTCCCACTTCAGCAATGAAGTCTCCACCTCGGTTGTTCACACTGGAACTAATGATATAAAGTCCCGACAATCCGAGGTATTAAAGAGGAGCTTCATTTCTGTGTGCAAAAGCTACAACAAAATGCTAGAATCTAAGAATCGAATTGTCACTGGTCTCTTACCAAATCTCTATAGATGGGATGTAACCTATAGTAGGCTACTTTCCCTAAACCACTGGTTAGGGACTTGGTGTTTATCTTAAAACATTGTCTTTATTGATAATTGGGGAACAGCCTGGTTCTTTTCTCCTACACATGGCATCTCCGTGAAGTGGTTCTCGTTTTTAGGTATTTTATTAGTTAACTTGCTTGTGAATGCAAGCATAAAATACAGCCGGCATGAGCTGATAGACATCGGTTCGGTGCATTTCAGCTGTATTTTTGACCATCATGACTTCCCGACGGAGATCGTGAGGCTACCAGGGCCTTCGGGGATTACTGTTCCAGCTGGGAGACCATGGAGGTGTAGCAGAGACAGGAAGCAGAAGCGAGGCTGCAGGACCGGCGTACATGCTAAGCTAACGTGTGACCACTTCCCAACAGCATGAAGGAGTTAACACTCAGCATGTCAGCACAGAGGATGCGGGACTGCTGTGTTACTGTATGGTGTTTGTGGAGGCGTGGCTCGGTTCGACGATCCCGGAGGAGGCTATCCAGCTAACCGGACGCGCTATATGCCGCGCCGACGGGACGATTGACTCCGGTAAGAGCAGAGGAGGTGGACTGTGTGTGTAATGATGCGCACATATTTCAGCGGACACACACTGCAGCATTATGGTCGATAGGGTTGTGAAGAATTAACAGCCATAGTGGATGATGCTGGATTTAAGGAGTTTGTGGGTATCCTGGATCCAACCTACATTCTCCCATCCAGGCAAACATGAAAGGGTTTGGTGACAGAAAAATTTAAGATAGAAAAAGAGAAAGCAAAGGAAGATAGGCCAAAGCAGTAAGTCTAATACATATGGAAGCTTATTTAGCAGTCAAATGGCATTTTATAAATGATAAGACTGAGCTGTCTGCCAGATTATTGGGAGCAGGAAAATTCCCAGAGTTTCATTCTGCAGAAAACATGGTTGCAGTCAAGGCAGCCTTGATGGAGGAGTGGGGAATACAAAATAAAGTCTGATGCTTGACACTGACGCTGCACAAAATGTTATTGCCTGTGTCAGACACATAACCTGCATTATACTGGCAGTGAATTTGGTTGTGAAGAAGACCATTTATCAGACACAAGAACCTGACGATATCAGATCCAAGGCAGGACAGTTTGTGACCTACTTCAGAACAGTACAGCTGCTAGAGAAAGGCTTTGTCAAATCCAACAGCAGATGGGCAGACCCACTCTCAGAATGATACAAGAAGTGGAAACCAGCTGGAATAGCACCTGTTCAATGCTGCTGTGATCACATGATCCAGGAGAGCGAGTTGGTGCTGCATTGGTCACTCTAAAGACAGAGCTCACAA
>JAODKF010006873.1:0-11000 GCA_026779585.1 Mormyrus proboscirostris
AGAGAGATACATCCAGACTTACTTTGAGAAGGAGGGCATCCGTTTGAACCCCAAAAACATCGGGGTTAACAAAGTGAAACGCCAAATTTCCAAATTGTTTTTAAACAGTCTTTGGGGAAATTTTGGTCAGAGAATAAATCAGGCGAGCATGACGCTCATCAAAGTTTCTCTTGTTCGTTTTTTCAAAGCTGGTCGATGTGTCTCACTTCTCCTTTCTGAATGATAATGTATGCATATGCTAGGCTAGAGCAGTACAATCTCAAAGTGCAAAACAAACATGAAAGTGAAGGAATTCACGTTGCATTGCAACAATTCAAAGATGGATAACATCGCTTCCCTTACACACTTAGTCCTTGTCTATGTGAGTAACTCACGTGACCCCCCTAGAGAGATCAGGACATCCACGCAGCAGATTGTGAGGGATCCTTTTGAAAAATAAAACAGTCAGCAAATGCTTCAAGGTGGTGTACACCAAGCGACAGCTTCAGTCTGATTATACGACATTGCTCTATGGATACTAGTGATGGGTTCGACAATCGCCTTCAGCATCCATTCTCTTGGACCGAGCAACTCTGGCAAGTCATATTTCATTAAAAGACTGTTGGAAAATGTGGACTGTACATTGTCCAGAGTGCCTGAAAATGTTGTATGGTGCTATTCTTGCTGGCAACCACTGTATGATGAATTGTCTTGCAAATAAGAACATTAAATTTGTGGAAGGAATTCCGGAGTCTCTGTGTGATGAACTTTTGCCTCCAAATAAAATCAACCTAATCATCATTGATGATCTTATGGTAAAAGCCTGCAACGATAGTCGAAAGTCGAAAAAGCTTTCACTAAGTACACGCATCACAGAAATCTAAGTGTTATATATGAATCTTTTCTTCCAAGGTAAGAAAAGCCGGACCATCAACACCAATTTCATCGTATTATTTAAAAACCCCAGAGATAAATCACAGACGAGTGTATTGGCACGTCAGATGTACAATCTTTTGAAGACGCCACAAAACTCCCATACAGATACCTTCTCGTAGATTTAAAAGCCGTGACACCTGAGGACTGTAGGCTCAGAACAGGAATGCTTCCACCCGAGTGGCCAACTGCTTACTTGCTCAAGAAAAAATATTAACGATGTCGGCTCGTATAAAAAGAAACTGGAGTGCCCTGAAAGCTTTATTTGACAGTAACGCTAGACAGAAAAAGGAAGTTTTAAAGACGGCCTCGCCGGGTTTGCCGAACACTCTTTGTGAAAGCTTTGAACATACTGTGCAGTAATATGCCGTTAACTAAAGCAAAGATTGTGAGAATAAAGTGTTAAACTTCTGGTGAGCAAATGGGCATTGTTAAAAAGAAAGAAGAAGGCTATTAACCAAACCGGTGGGGGTTTCATTCTACCCCTGCTAAGCGTCACCATATCATTTCTCACCAGTCTTTTTCATCAGGGTTAAGTAAAATGGAGTACGCTAGGAAAATGTATCTGGTACCTAAAGCCACCACTCCTAAAGATAAGGCAGAGTGCCGAAAGCGAGCTGGAAATTGCAATACGCAACATTTTATCAAGAACTGATGTTGCTGACCACGAAAAGGTCCGCTTGTACTCAAAGGTGTTACAGAGATATCTGACTCTGGCCAGGCAATGTGATGATGAGCCCTTATCTTTGACACTTCCCACTAAAGTGGCCGTAGTAGATAATGCAGGGATGGCACGTGCCACTGTTGCTGATGCCACTGTTGCTGATGCCATTGCTGCTGATGCTACTGTTGGTGCTGGGGATACCATCATGAAAGATGTCATAAAAAATGCAGCACCGCATAACAAGAAAAAGGTTGATTATATGATGGGTAAAATGCTTGAAAACTCTGCCGTCACTGCATGAGTTTGTTTTTAATGGAAAGACTATTGTGGGGTCGCATATGCTTGATTTGCTTAAAAACATTACCAACCTGCATAATGTGGACTAGGCGAGAAGACCTGTGGGATGGGGCGAGTTTCTAAAAGGATTGGCAAGACTCAACATGCCTTGCACCCTCATACCCAACCAAGATGTCTGCCGTCTCATACAGTAGAAGCGATCAAGAACAGGAATCCCGCCAATGAGCTGCGTAGCAGTACCCCCAAAAGTATTTGTCATCACAGTCCCGTTACACCCCAAGGAAATTCCTAAAACCAGTCTGGCTAATGTTTAAATGTTTTTGTACTTTGTTGATAAAACACTAAAATGTGATATTTTGTCTTTGTAGTTTTTTTTGAACATACGCAATCTTTTTTCAAAGCCTAACAACATCTCACCATTTGCATTTTGGTAAACACATTTTTCACACGATTGATATTTTTAAATCAAATTTAGATTATGAGAAACTATGGCATCGTTCTTTTTTAAATCATTGCTATAAAACAATAGAATTTTAGAAAAAGAAAAGCCTCTACAGCGGTTAATTAACTAAAAAAGGCAATGTTGGCCGCACATCACACTGATATCGTCTTGAACCTGCTTTGCGTTGTAAACAAGCTGGCCACAGTTCCTTGTCATGAATGTTTTTATGAGTCTCAGATAGCTGAGGTGATCAGGAGGATTTCCATAGGAGACGCAAAACTCTACGGTGCCGTCATACCCAATGAAAAGAGCCAGCTAGTGTTCTCCAGGTGCAGAACTTGAATGTGTATTAATGATGAAGATTGCGGGTAATTTATCAAGTTTTACATCCTCCAGCTTGTCACAAGCTAATACCCCATAAAAATGTCTTTTTGTCCATCAGTTTCTACTAAGCATATTCGATAGCTCCAGGGTGTTCATGGCTAGTAGTAATCGTACAAGACATTTCTCCTTTGGTTAATCTCGATTATATTATCAAAGGATGCGTAGATTATCAGTGTTACAGTCCTGGTCAGGGGCTGGCGGAATCTCATCTCCAGGCGCATACTTTTAACCATAGAGAGGTGCTGATTGCAGCCTTCGTCCGGTGACAAGTTAAAGGCATACAAAGTGTAGCCGCTTATGTACTCGTTTCTGTCAACAGCAACAGGATTGTTTTTCAAATGTCTCCCCGTGGCCGGAACCAAGCTGTAATGCTTATGGGCAACATTTCCCCTGTTAAAATATGGTTGGAAGGGTTTTGCGGGATATTGCTGACCATCTGCATAAAGGGCTACAAATTCAGCGTCGTAATGTTGAAAATTTAAGGGGTTTCGATCGTACGTGCCCATAAAGCCCATACACTGTAAAAACTAATCTATAGAATTTACCCAATAAATGTGAGGTAACAATTTGCATCGACTTTGGTGGGGTAGATTTAATCCCATATATTGAGTATAAACTATCTGAAGTAAAAAGCTATTAAATACTTGCATAAATTGGGTAACAATACCTCACATTTATGTATATATTCAACAGCTACTTACTCATTAAAATTAGGTAAAAATTATCTCTTCAAATCAAAGTTAATTAATATCAGTTAATAACAATTACTTATTCAGATGGTTCATCAGATCAATGTTTTTTTAAAAAAAATCCTATGAAACACTCAAAATATAGTGCAGCACAACAGCTTTACACAACATTTCAAGTAATGAACCTGTTTTATAACTCACTGATTTATCAAATGTTGTTTCAATAATGTTGGATAATAAAACATATCCCTGTTTTAGGACATCCAGATCAGAGCGGAAAAGAGAAGTGAGGAGAGAAGGGAGCACAGAAGAGAAAATGAAAGGAGAAGTGAGGAGATCAGAGCAGTGCTGGATGTCCAATCACATTAAGATTTTCTTGTATTTAAACACTTAGACTAAACTCTTTGTGTCTCTTCAGAGTTACACAACAGTGACTAACCAAATCTGTGGTCCAGGTACATTCATATAACAAATAACCGAACAGCCTTGTTTATATGCAGCAATGATGCACCAAGTTATAAAAAAACACAGAATAAAGTGCTAAATAAAGTACAACAGCTTCACACAACAATAAACGAATTGACTTGTTTTATAACTCACTAAGATAACAGTTTCAAATGTTGTTTCTGGATAATTGGCTACTGCAAACAACACATGCCACTTATTCTATTTTAAAAATCAAAAGCACACACACAAACTCCACATGGTTGTTTAAGTTGTTTAAATATCAAATATCTGGATAAAGGGGCGGCATGTTGGTGCAGTGGTTAGCACTGTTGCCTCACACCGCTGGGACCCGGGTTTGAGTCTCCACCTAGGTTACATGTGTGTGGAGTTTGCATGTTCTCCCCGTGTCGTCGTGGGGTTTCCTCTGGGTACTCTGGTTTCCCCCCACAGTCCAAAGACATGCTGAGGCTAATTGGAGTTGATAAATTGCCTGTGTGTGTGAGTGTGCCCTGCGATGGCCAGAGTTGTTCCCTGCCTCGTGCCCGTTGCTTCCAGGATAGGCTCCGGACCCCCTGTGACCCAATTGGATCAAGCGGGTTGGAAAATGGATGGATGGATATCTGGATAAAGAGAACACCAACATTCTTTAGTTTTTGAGCTTGCTCTCTTTCTCAAAGTTAGGATGAGAATAAAAGAATGTCATCTGTGTCTGTGTGTGGAGCAAATAAGGGAAAAGTAGAAAAATATAAAACTACACTCCATTAAAAGTATGTCCAGACAAAAGATCCTCTTCGAACAAGAGGGGACATGTGTGTCTACTGCATGACCTTATTTTTGAGGCTGTGGACCTTTTTCAGTAGTTTTGCCCCGTCAATTTCCAAAAAACGTTTTTGAAAAGCTTCAAACGTGTTCTTCAGCTCCTTTGGATATTTGATGATGATTGCATAAATGAGTCCCATCAGCAGTATGCATGCCTTTGTTCGGCTTCCACATCCTTCCATCACTTGGTTTCCCTCGATCACAATAGACAAATCTGATGGATCCTCCTCAGCCATGACATTGTGCTTCACAATCACCTTCATCGTTGTCTGTGTAGTCCTCACATTCCTACATGTTAAAAAGAAACAAACAAAAAGCATACACATTTAAGCATATTTAAGATGCTGTTTCAATATATTTCAGTTTATCTAAAATCAGAGCAGAGGGGGAGTGGAAGGCAAAAGGAGAAGGTGGATATGAGAGGAGAGGAGGATCCCTTGAGTTAATCAAAAATCTGTTATCAATATGACATACCTGGCAGTCATGGAAAAGAGCTTGTCTTTCACCGAGGTAGTTAATGAGGCAGCAGACAACAGCATCTCTTTTTTTCTCAATGTTCTGTGTCTGTAGGGAGATACAATTTAGTGATAAGACTGTTAGCAGAGTGGGGAGCGATTTACATATACTAAGACTGAATTCCGGCCCTGCAACAGACGGGCGACCTGTCCAGAGTGAACCCTGCCCATTCGCCTGATAAATGCTGGGTTGGCTCAAAAATCTTGTGACCCGAACGGACAAAGCAGTAAAGAAAAAGGATGGATAAGACCGAATTCACACATTGATGTTAAAAGGTAGTTTAAGTTGGTAAGGAGCTGAACTTTGCGCACAACAAAGCAATTGTTTACAAATTACTTTACTTTTAATTCACTCATATCAATAATTACATACTTGTGAAAAAATAAAATAACATACGTCATTTAAAGTGTCCAGCAGAGGACGCATCTTGCAACCAGCTGCTCCTCCTTTGGCATGCATTAGGCGCAAAAGACCTGGTGTGTACTCATCAAGCTTCCGCATGAATGTCTCCTCCAAGGAAACTCTTGTGATGCATCTAAACTCCTCCTTGATCTAGGATGTAAAAGGACCAAAAATTACATTTTAAATTAAAGACCAGCTCTCATAGTAATCACATGAATGTATCCTAGTGGGAAGAAAAAATTACAAGACATTCTCACCTGAGCCTCAGTGAATAATGCTGGCCACCTTTCTTTAAACACACCCACAGAGGGGCTGAGGCTGACCACTTCAACTCTTCGGCTAGAGAAGGTTTTATTCATTTTATCTGCAATTATCTTTGCATTGTTTTTCTTTGTAATTTCACAAATTAATTCAAGCCTCTCTTCCTCCAGAGTCTCTTGGCTTTCACCAGTAGGGTGCGGAGGGAGGTAATTAACCTCTGCTTTTTTGGGCTTTTTTATATTTTTCGAAGGCACTGCATCGCCTGGATGCTTCCTTTTTAAGGTGTTGATTTCAATTTCCGGGTAAGAATATTTTTGAGATCTTAGCTTGGCATGGTAATTGGGCATCTTGTTTTTTATGCGCTGCTGCCAGCCATATAAGCCTGCAAATGATCCCGGTTCCCTAAGACACGGAAATTTAGAAACCAAGGCACTGAGAGGATTTGCTCATTGGTTGGGTAAGCAGTGTAAGAAAAAATTACTTTTGCAAGCTCTTGCATTATTGCTGATTTAACACTGACATCAATGAAGTGTCTTCCAGTGGCATCATACGAGTTGTTTGCCTCTGCGAGGATGAGTTCTATGTCTCGGGAAAACTCCGGTACTTGGAATGGCACTGGCCATGCAGCAGAGCGACATGAATCAGGGAGAATAATGGTGTCACTGGAACTTGATGATGCGTAGTTTGACCCCTCTGAAGATGCATCATGATCTGCAGGGCAGATGTCCGTTTCAGTAGTACTTGCAGGATAGGTGCTCACTGAACTCAATGTACTCAATGTACTCAATGATTCAAGTACTGGGTGTAGGTCAAGGGTTATCGTCGGCTCTTTTAGGATCACTTTAACAGTGGCCTTGTCATACAAGTCAGCAGTTGAGGTGACACTGAAAAACTCATTATCAAAGTGTTTGTCTTGGTATAGTAGTCCAATTTCCCTATGCAATTGAAAAGTTTCAGTAACTATGGAAACAAGATCTTCCACTATATTTGGAATTCCTGTTGGAAGTTTCAGCTTTTGAATGTTGTGTTCTTCTAAAATGACTCTTAAATGGACCACCATTGTTGTTTGGTGCGTGTTTCCTCAGCTGTAGAGACAGAGAAAGAAAAGAAATTGAGACAGGTTCTTAATAGTTGATGAGCTTACTTGCATAGGTTTGCTTCAATATTCTTCTGCCAAAGCAATAAACAGATATTTAGTTCAGTGGATATTTCAATAAATAATCTTTGATTGTCATTATTATTTTAAGAAGAGGTAGATGAGGAAAGGAGGAGAAGAAAGGAGAGCAAGTATGCATCACATTTTCCCATTTTCTGTGGCAATCGTCCCTGTTAAATAAACATTACAATAAATAAATAAGACAGGATTCCTGGCCATACAGCTGTTAAATAATTGTTTCAATATCTACTTGAAAAGTGCACATATTTGATATGACAACATAAATAAAATCAACCCATTACACTTACTCTGATGTGCAAATGAAGTGTTTAAGGGTCACCATACGGCCATCTGTTGTATTGTATGCAGCCAAGGAGTATGTTTCTTTTAATTCAGAATGTTTAAGGATTTCTGTCTCTCCTGTTGGCTCTACTTTGAAACTCCTCAGGTGTTCACAATACCAACCACAAAGCAATTTCAGAACAAAGACAGGAGTTTTACGCACAATGATTATTAGCTGGATTTCTCCAAAGTCAGGTAGGCCTCCTGTTGAGCCAAACGGCAGCATCATGCCAATATTATAGTCTGTGCCTAAAATGGTTGCTTTATTTGTCATGTTCACAAACTCTTCCCAAGGGAACTTCCTTGCGAAGGACTCCTTAATGCCATCTTTAAGAACATCAACTGCCACAAGAGTCCTCTGGGACACTCACAATGCTGGCCTTTGGTTGTTGCAATTGTTGGTATGATACACAATCATTGATTGGTGTTTTCTTGCCATTGTCATGAGAATGTTTCTAAAACACCCAGTCTGCCTCACAATCCTTTTAAAGAATGGTTGTTTGGCTTCAAACCGCATAGTCCAGAAATGTACCAGTGGCCCATAAACAGTTGTAAGCCATGGATAATGCTCGAGAAAGTGGCGTTTTGGTCGAACTTTCTCCTCTGGGAACACTTCAAAATATCTGTAACGGTGTTCTGAAATCTTAATTTGCATGTATCCTATTGTCTCATCTGTGTGGAGAGGAGCCATGACAAGCTCCACAACATCTTTAAGGGTCATCAAAACCTCCCCAGCAGGCTCATCTTCTGGGACTTTGTCACCAATCATGAGTGGCATCACTCGACAAACACCAGTTTTCGTGTGCGTTACCTCCTACGCTTTTTCGTAAGTTGAAATTTGGGGCAATGGGTTGTGGACAGTTTCTTTTGTCACTCCATTTGTAAGGAAAGCAACGTATGGAATGGTTCTCCTGAAGAGAGATGTATTTCTTTCTGATTAACACATCAAGTTGTTTGCAGTAGCCAATTATCCAAAACAGAAAACACTAATCAACACAACAAGAGGAAACAGTCCTTCTCCTACTTCATGCTCCTGGATCTGTGACTGTTCTCCAATGCAAAAGCGACAGAAAAGTGAAGCTGAAAAGCTTTCAACAAAGCCACCTATTGAGTGAGCACCAAGATTGTCAGCGACTACAGCAAATACAGTGCCCTTGACCACTTTGCCCAGACTTGAAACAAAAATACCTTCATCTTCAAAGGACTTCAAATCTCTGAGCAGTGGGTCTAAAACCTTTGCATAGCCATACTGGTTGACATCTTTTGCCTTGCACAAAATGGTTAAGTAAATGGAAGTCAGTGTAGATCTCAATGTGGCATGTATGTCTGCGAACACCCAGTACACTGCTGTGACTTTATGCTTCTTGCGGGATGTTCCCAGAGGGTTACATATCTCAAAGTCATCTATATATAATATGAGTGGGAGTTTAAGTTCATCCTCACATAAAAAAGCTGTTTTCTCTTAGTAAATATCCATCATTAAACGATTTGTATCCAGAAGAGGCATCAGATGGCTTTTTGTTTTGTAATATTGTGTTTTGAATGTGGCTGTTGTTCACAAGTTGAGATAATAATGGGAGGATTGGTATATACTGAAATGATTTTTTCTCTGTACTATCAAGTATGTACTCAACTGGTTCAATCGATGAGAGATGCTCCTTACTAAATTGCTCTCTCCTGAACTTACTGCTGAAAGGCCCATCCACTCGTAAAGGTCTTTGACCAGTTCTGATATCACTGAGTATTCAAATGTACAGCCATGTTTTCTCAAAGTACTCAGAATGATCTTTTTAATGACAAGGCCAGATGCAGACGCTGTAAGGAAATGAAATTCCTGTACTAGTTCATTAATGCATGAATTGGCGACATTAAAAATTTTCTCCATTTTCAGGAGGAGCAACCCCACTCTTTTAGTAATAATTTTGTTTAAGTCCTCATCCTCCTCAAGGACTAAGCCACAGTCATTTTCATCCTCAACAAAATCACTTTCTTCATCCGGGTTGTTTTGGTGTTGATAAAGAACATTAGTCTTGAAATCTTCCAACAAATGTGGGTTGCGTTTTCTGCTCTTGTGGCTGTGGAATGTTGTATATTTGTCAGTCTTATCACAACCCTCAAAAACACATGGCACAGTTTCAAATTTTTTTAGATGGCCACCAAAATGTTCAAAAAAATGCCTCTCATTGTCAAAAGAGCATGAATTACAGACAATGCATGTAAATGAAATTATGTTTCCTGGCTGGGTTGACTGAGAATGATGCCTTGACAAATGTGTCCTTAATGCACCCCATGTCTTGACTGTGCAAGGACAATCTGCATAGAGGCATGGTATGGAGTGGACTCGACCTAAATGCTCACATATTAGTCTGCTGTGTTTCAGCAGGTCCAATCTTTTTGATGTTGTGATTCTGCACAACTTGCATTTCCAGTTCATTTTCCCATAACTGAGGACTTTAGTTAAGGTAACTATACCTTTAAAGACAATGTGATTCATTTTATTTGGGAAAACTTGCATACCTGTTCAGGATACACTTGTGGTGGGGACGTGGGTGGATGTGTCAACACTAGAACTGGTAACAGGGGTCTATCAGTAAGTCTCTGCTTGTGGAGGACAGATGTGAGAGGAACTGAAGAGAGGGCAAATAGTGAGTGTCCACATACACAGACTGCCTGCAACTGAAATAAAAACAAAAATTACACAAAACAAATTATTAGACGTACCTGGGTTAGATTTTGTACCGATGATTTTGGGTTTACCTCAATATAATGCAAACAATCACCCCCTTTGGTTATTCGGGTGGGTGTTTAATACGCAAAATGGATTATAACCCCAGACGTTTAAAAGAACCAGGTGGCTATTTGCAGACCGGTGATTAACTGGGGAAATATGGTAGTTTATCAGTGCTGCTCTGATCTGGGCAGTCTGTCTGACAAGGGCCAGTCATGCAGAAATAACAGACTGTGTACTCACTTAAATAAAGGCATTGCAATTACATATATTAATATTCATGCTTCATATAATTAGCTTCATAGATGTGATGTGCTTCATAGAACATATTACAAAATTATTAAGCACTGATGTTTTAACAATAACAAATATAATATAAAATCAATTCTAAAATATTGTATGTGATCCCACAATTCCTTAAAAAACTTAGGTGTAGCAACAGTTGGTGTTTTCACACACACTCGTAGGATACAGCGGTAACGTTACTTTGTTTTATTTTTAATCCTGCGCCCATTCTACATATTAGAAAAAGCTGGCGTTGACTAGTTTCTAACCTTAAAACCAGCAGTCAGACACAATCATGCATGCTGACTAATCTTGTAAAAAGCACACCACGACGGCATTTCTTACCGGCAGTTGTGCAGATGGTGAAAGCCCGGGGACACAACAAATCGATGGCAAAGTACTAGCAGCGACGAAAGCAGACGTGCCGTTGCCTTGTGTTGGCCTGGGGTCAATTTGTTTATTTGAACACATCAAACCGACGTGTGGAACACAATAAACCATGTTGCCTGACCGACGGTCCGATGTTGCCCAACGGCCAACCGTCAGCTTGATGTGTCCCGGGCCATGGTGACGCCAGCGACAGATTCAAACTTTAATTTCAAGTAATGGCATGTTAAACAAACGAACGCCGAATACAAGTGAAGTGTAATATCTCA
>JAODKF010006874.1:0-11000 GCA_026779585.1 Mormyrus proboscirostris
TTGAAATAGTCAATTTACCCCAAAAGAAACACATAATACATAACAAATTGTGACTCTACATTTGTAGGCGTCACACACTCCCCCACAAAAAAAATAAATAAAATGGCTCCTGACATTTTACCTCCATTTACCTTCTTTGCTAAATATCACTCAACTCTCAGTGCTATTCTCGCCACTCTTGGATTTCATAGCAAGTATACATAGGCAGGTTACTAAATACTGGCTGTATGTATGGTTGTGACAGGTAGAGTGATGGGATGTGGCGTGCGACTGGAGCAGGGTAAGGTGTCTGGGTGTATGGTTGCATGTTCAACAGTGTCATGTGTGGCACCTCATAAGCTGCTGCACTGTTGACCGATGGCTGGACATGAAGTGATGGCTGGCCTAAAGTGTTATAGGTGAACATCGTTGCTGGTCGCCTATCTCTTGTGGACCTTCTGAGTGTCTGATCATCTGGATGAGGGGCCAGGCCTGGTCCCGCATGAGTCCCTCCCGAAACAGGCTGCTCTGTTTCACTATCATTTTCCATGGCTGGTGCATGAATGACCCCTGACTCCTCATCACACACATCTTCCTCTTCTTCACCGAAATTGTCAAGTTCCATGTTTTGTTCTTCACGCCGCTTTTGTTCAGTTTCCCTCAGTCCTCTTGTCAGTTTTACAGGGGTCCCCTCTGCATACCTTAGTTCTCTCTCCCTTGCATGTTTTCCAGTTCTGGCTCTGTGACTGGATTCAGTAGGAGCTGAATTCCTTCCTGGGACACAGGTAGGTTCACTGGTAGGTGTCACATCCTTCCTGGTTCCAGTTCTCGGGTTATATCTTAACTCATAGTAGGTGGAATTGTCATCCTCGCCAGAACTTGTTCCACTGTACAGTTGTAGTTCCGTCTCTCTTACAGTTTTTTTCCTTTTTGTCTCCTTTAGGTTTGTCCTTGTTTCCTCCCCTGTAACCGGTAGCTCAACAGGTAGGTCATTGACAAGATGCAACAGGTTACGATGCAGGACACGTGACTTCTTACCATCTCTCTCTGAAACGACCTTGTATACTGGACTATCTCGGATTTGTTCTTGCACGACATACACAGAATTTTCCCAATATGCCCTCAGTTTGCCAGGGCCACCTCTTTCGCCCTGATTCCGTACCAGCACCCGGTCTCCAGGTTGTAACACCACTCCTCTTGCGTGCCTGTCATAATACTTCTTGCCCCGTGTATTTGAGTTTCTGCTGTTCTCTGAGGCTATGCCTCTGTCATCCGCTCCGCCCACTTCTCAGCATAACTCCTCACTGTCTGTGGTTCCTTGTCTGTGGTCAGCCTAAGCAACAGATCAATAGGCAACTGTGGGTGTCGGCCAAAAAGCAGGAAAAATGGTGAGTAGCCAGTTGCTTCATGGCGCGTACAATTGTACGCATGTACAACCTGGGGAAGATGTTCTTTCCACCTCTCCTTCTCCTTCTCACCCAGGGTCCGCAGCATCTGCAACACAGTCCTGTTAAATCGCTCCGCTGGGTTGCCCTGGGGGTGATAAGGAGTTGTGCGTGAGTGTCCTACTCCACTCATTCGTTGCAAAGTCCGAAAGAGCTCGTCCTCGAACTCACGCCCCTGATCGTGATGCAGTTTTGAAGGGTAGCCGAATCTGGGGACATAGTCACTGAAAATCTTCTCCACCGCTGTTCTGCCTGACTTGTTGCGGGTCGGATAAGCCTGTGCATATCTAGTAAAGTGGTCTACAACAACCAGGATGTATTGGTAACCTCCTCTGCTAGGTTCCAGGTGGAGATAGTCAATGGAGACAAGCTCCATCGGTGAGCTTGTGCTAATGCTGGACATTGGGGCTCTTATGTGAGTGACTGGCTTCTTTTGCTTTATACATGGACACTGTCTGGTAACATAAGCTTCAATTTCACGCCCCATGTATGGCCAGTAAAATCTTTGCCTTGCCAAGTTGAGGACCCTTTCAGTCCCAACATGGCCCATGTCGTTGTGTAAGTGTTTGAGTACCAGTGGTTTAAGGCTGGTAGGTAGGACTAACTGACGTCTCTCTCCAGTCTTACGATACAGAATTCTGTCCTCAACATGGAGCTTGGTCCATTCATGCATCATTTTTCTGACTGTACCTGCGGCACCACGTTTCATGTCACCTGTGAGAATTTGACTAGAATCTTTCAATTTTAGGATCTCACCAATCACTGGATCCGTCCTTTGGGCCTTTTGCAGCTCAGCAGGGTCAATGGGTTGTATGGGTTCCACACTGCTTAATTCAGCCTGTGTGCTTTGTGACAGGGCTAAGGCAGCAACCCATGCAATGTCTCCGTCCTTGTCTACCTTACAGCCTTCCCATGTGGCAGTGACAGTTTCTCTAGGCAGCTCTTCTGTACACTTTGAGACAAATGCGTCGATGTCGAGTGGGCATCGAGACAGGGTGTCTGCGTCAACATTTACTTTGCCAGGTCGGTAGCGTATGTCAAACCGGAAATCGGACAGTTCACCCACCCACCGAAAGCCTACAGCATTCAACTTGGCAGTCCGCATGATATACGTCAAGGGATTATTGTCTGTGAAGATGGTGAAATGTGGGGCATAGAACAAGTAATCCCTGAATGTATCGCAGACGGCCCACTTGAGAGTAAGAAATTCAAGTTTTCCTGAGTGAAGCTTGTAATTTCTTTCGGCTGGTGTGAGGGTCCTTGAGCCGTATCCAATTACTCGGAGCTTACCGCCTTGGTGCTGGTAAAGGACTGCTCCCAGTCCTTTATCAGAGGCATCCGTGTGGAGTACGAATGGTAGCTCGAAGTCTGGATAAGCAAGAACCGGGGGGTTAACCAACATGTCAATTAGCTTGCACAGTGTCTCGTGATGTGTCTCAGTCCAGCGGACTGGGGTCTTGGAGGGTAGTTGGGTACCCTTTCCCTTCCGTCCCCCACCCCTCCCCTGGGACTGCTCTGGGATAGTTTTCAACTGCAACAGGTCATAGATGGGTTTCGCCAGTCTCGAGAAATCTTGGATATATGAGCGATAATAGCTCAAAAACCCAACAACTCTCCTCATTTTTTCCGACAGTAGCGGGTTTTTCCTTTGTCAGTACATACACTGCCCCCAGGTCCTTGGGATCGATGCGCACGCCCTCGGCCGAGACCAAACGACCTACATATCGAACCTCCCGCCTGAACAGGTCGCATTTTGTGGGCCTGAGTTTAACCCCATGGTCCTGCAGAGCTCTCAGGACCTTCCTGAGTCCATCCACATGCTCCTCGAATGTACGAGCATAGCACAGAATGTCATCCAAATATGGGATGCAACATTCGTCTCGCAGGGGGGAGAGCATTTCTTCCATGCTGCGTTGAAATGCAGCGGGTGCGTTTGTCAGCCCAAACGGAATACGCACCCACTCATAAAGACCCCAGGGGGTAATGAATGCAGTAAGGTGGCGTGACCCCTCTGCTATAAAGCCCTGGTGGTACGCCTTCCCTTGGTCGAGAATGGAAAACCAACTGTACCCGCCCAGGGTGTCTGTGAGGTCTTGGATTCTCGGTAAAGGGTGGCGGTCTGGGATGGTGCGCTGGTTCAGGAGACGGTAATCGATACAGAGTCTGAGCGTACCATCTTTCTTACGCACGCAGACGACAGGTGCTGAGTAAGGGGATCTAGACTTCACAATCCACCCTCTTGCCAAGAGGTCTTCAATATATTCTTTTACCTCCTTATAAAGGGGCTTGGGGATGGAGGTATAGGATTTCTGAATGGGAGTATTGTCATTGAGTGTGATAGACATTTCCAAGTTCTTTATACACCCCATATCATTGTCGTCTCATGCGAATGCTCCTGACTCCTCTCGCAACATTTCCTTCACCATTCCCTGATGGTCTTCGTTTAAGTGGCTATTGTCAACAGGTGGGTCCCATGGTTCCACCCTATCTCTCCTGCCACCTTTGTTCAGCTGAACTCTGGGGCCATCATCACCATCAGCTCCTGGAGTGACACTTATCGTGGCAGGGCCGAGCTCACCAGTTTGCACCACTCGGACTACCGATTCGATGCTCCCTAGTGCGGTTTTGCAGGGCAGAGTCACATCATGTTTCATGTGGTTACCGATGGGGACTCGCACATAGGGGACTTTTGCTTGGCAAATCTCTATGAGACTGTTACCCACATCGAGCTGTTGCAACTGAGGGTTAATCTCACTGGGTTCAAAGAGCACGAGTGGCTTTGATGTGTTAAATGTGGGTGGTATTCTACACTTAACATACCTGACCTGGCCAGCTGGAATGACCACATCATGTGACCCAACCTTCAACACACCCTGACTAAGGTCAACCTGATTGGCAGATTTTGTTTGTATGAGACTGACTAGTGCGGTGGCTTTGTCCTCTTGTAGGCCCATCGCACTGCGAATGAGGCTCACAAGGGTGGGGATGAGATCAACATCATCTTCTGATCCCAAGATCAGTCGCTCAACCACATTGAAACCAATCAGGGGGCGGTCCAAGGGCACGCTACTCACCAGGAAGGGCACTTGTATCACCATGTTTGGATCACTGCTATTTGGGAGGCTCACCATCGCTCCCACCCAGCCCTCATATGGCAAAACAGTACCATTGGCAGTCAGCACACTGAGATCCTTCTGCCCGATCAGTTCAGCCAATGGCCGCAGCTCGTGGTCTGGGAGGTATGTCTTCACCCACTGAGGGTCGAGAAGGCTCACTTGAGCACCGGTGTCCATTAAACAGTCCACCTTATAACTGTTAATGTAGCACTTGATTTCACATTTCCTCCCCACTAACCGCGCCACTTTTACCTGTGTTTCAGCCTCTTGGTCGGTTTCTGGACAAGTGACACAATGGGTTTGTACATCAGTCTGGGTTCCTAGTGGTAGTCCTATCTTTGTGGTGCACTGCCACTCTCTATCGCTCAATGCATGTACATCAGCGGAGGGTTGACTTAAGTTCTTTGCTCGCCACCTTTTAAGACATCCAGCTGCTCTGTGTCCCTCATCTCCACAGATGAAGCAGTGGTTACATGCATCTGTGCCATTTTCAACACACTTAGGACAGCTGTATCTCTTTGCCTTCTGTCTGTCTCTAGGTTCAGGGTGGCTACAACGACAGGGTTGTTCTACAGTTTTAGCGGCTGTGAGAGCTTCTACCATTCTGGTCAGAGCATCGACCTTTGAATTTAGTTCTTCAATCTCTTTATTTTTACACTTTGTTTTGGCGTCTGATGGTTTTACAGTGTCTTTATCAGTTTCAAGTTGAGCACTGTGAGCATGGGTTACCTTTTGGCGAGTAGAATATCCAAGTCTTCGCTGTCGCTCGCTCTCCTCGCTGGATACTTTATTCACCTGTCTTATCGGTGCTTCATCTGATACTGAGTAGTCAGCAAGCAAGGGCTTGAGTTCATTACGAATGTCACTGCACTTGGGGAGGAGACCCTGATGAATAGTGTGCAGAAACACATTCTGGACGGTACAAAACTCATATTCAATGTCCTTGTTACCTTGTCTTGAAGCAAACATGACTTTCTGTTTCAGTCCTATCATTCGGTAAAGAAACTGTTGGGGACTCTCATGTTCATGTTGCTTCGTACTCATCAACTCCTGAAATAACTCACTTCCACTCTTTTCACTCAGATGTGAGCGCAGAAATATCCCAAGTTCACTGAGGGTTAGGTCATCCTTGTTAATCAGCATGTCCTTGAACTGCCCTGGTTTAATTATGCGTAAGACACCCTGGATGATTTCACTTTCTGTATATTTTTCCATCAGTCCTTCATCAATCTGCCTACACAGTTCATGATAACTGATATCTGACGTATTGTCCCCGACCTGCCCCCCGTGAACCTTGAACTCTCTGCGCTGCAAAAATGACAAATCTCTTAAGGAGACCATGTTATCAGGTTTGCTGTGTGCTAAATCTGCTGTATGGTACCTATTGGTTCGGCTTTCTGCCCTCAACTGCGGCTGTGGGGTAGCAGTACTGGTAGGTGTATGTTGGATTGATGTCTTCTCAAACTCAGTTAACCTTTTACCCAAAGCTTCATAGTTAATCATTAATATTTGATACTATGTTAATTGTGAACCCACAGGCTCAGTAGTAAGGGTGTCAGCTGACTTAGTCTCTGTGTTGCTCTGCTGTACTACTGTGGTGAGTGGGCTTAGGGTTGATGTCGGTGTAACTCCCTCACCCTCTGATACGACTGGCTGACTGACTTTGGTAACACGACCAGCAATAAGCCTAGTAATCATATCTTCTAAGTACAATAAATGGGAAAATCCCTGGTCCTCTAGCCCAAGCAGTGGTTCACAATTCAAATATTTACATATGTAATCAACACAACTCTCCTCATCCCCTTGGGTGGCACTTACAGGATCCAGCCCAGGTACCTCTGTGATGTTTCTGACGACATGAAGGAGTTCTTCTGCTGTCAGCGTGTGAAGACTTTTCTTTATCTGCCACGCCAGCCCTTATCTTTCACTGTCCTCCATGTTGTTGTTTTTTTTTTCTTTTCTTCTGCTAGCAACGTCTCACAGTCCAGTTGTCTTGAGCAAGCAGTGCTGCACTCCTCCAGCTGGGGTACCCCTTGCACTCTGTGGTCCCGTAGCTGCCTCAGTCACTCATCCGCCGCTTCACCGTGCTGGTCCTGTGACGTCTGCCTTGGATTCGTGGATTAATGGATCAGCGTCGCCTCATCTATGACACCGATCCCAGCGGTGCCTCCAAAATTCTGTTACAGACCTCAAACATGAGTCGCCTATATACAGAAAATGTGTCCTGTTTCATACAGGAAAGAACAGACAAAAGTCATTTGTTGTGTTCACTCAGCTGGCGATCCTCTATCTGAGGGACGGAAGCCCAGCTTTGTTTACCACAACTACCGCTAAGTTTGTGGTGGAATTGGGGAACTGCAGCGCATCAAATCCCACAAAGAAAATACATTGAAATAGTCAATTTACCCCAAAAGAAACACATAATACATAACAAATTGTGACTCTACATTTGTAGGCGTCACATTAGAATTTAAAAAGGTATGCTCTTTTAGAACTGCTGCTAACTTTTCACATTAACAGTAACAACTTTCCAAAATGATCACATATTTTGAAGTATAAAGTACACAACAAATGTCAAACTCTTACTAAGGATCTAAGGATAACGGGGTTTTATTTAGGGAGAGCAGGCAGACAAAGGAGCACTCAGTGAAAAACATCAATGACAGACCTGGGGAACTAAATTGAACACGGACTAAATATACATGAAACAAGCCAAATCAACGGGAAACAGCTGGGCACAATCAGGGTAGTACACGTGGATAATGAGGGGGCGTGGCATACACAAGGATCAGATGAGCTGGGCGTGACAGAACCCCCCCTAAAGGCTTGCACTCCGGGCGCGCCTCAGGGGAAGCGACAGACGAGACCAGACCAGAGAAACGGGACCTGGAGGACAAAACAAGATCATCAACAAAGAACAGGGAACAAAACAGAGACACAGATAAGATTCCACACAGGACGGGAAATGCGGACAGACAGACCAGAAAAGGAGACATAAGGGGAACAAAGAACTGAGGAACAGAAGGACAAGGGGTGAACACAGGAGTTACAGAGGGACGAGGTGCAGAGACAGGTGGGACAAAGGGACAAGGAGAGACCAGAGGAGGCACAGAGGGACGAGGAGCGGTGGCAAGAGGGACAAAGGGACCAGGAGGGACCGAAGGAGACACAGAGGGATGAGGAGCAAAGAAAAGGAGGAATAACACGAGAAGGTGGAAAACCTAGTGATAGCGAACAATGGGGAATCCATGGGAACCCCTTTGGCTAAGAGATGGCAGCTAGAGGGGTCGCAGACGATCATGAGGCTGGAGCCGACGGGGACCTCAACAGAGTGGCGAATGGCGGTTCTCTAGCCACTGCTGTGAGCGGCGCGTCCAGCCGCAGCCTCCTGTCAGTCACGCGATCCACCAGGAGCCGGAGGTTTTCATGCACCGTTGCCAGGCTGCCGACTGGCCAAGTCCAGCGCTACGGGGTCATCCTGGACCTAGGGCTTCTTTCTGTGTCTGACAAGCGAGCGGGGTGCGGGAAGGCAGGACCCACGAGACTTGTATCTAAGGATAACAGGATTTTCCTTAGGGAGAGCAGGCAGACAGGGGAGCAGTCAGTGAACAACATCAATGACAGACCTGAGGGAACTAACTTGAACACGAACTAAATATACATGAACCAAGCCAAATCAGCGGGAAACAGCTGGGCACAATCAGGGTAGTACACATGGATAATGAGGGGGCATAGCATACACAGGGATCAGACGAGATGAGCGTGACAGGGTGCATGTGTTCATATTGACCCATTTAGGTACAGGATGCAAATGTGTGACGAATGCATCTTTAACAGCATGCAACAGGCATTTATTTAATTGTTTATGTATTTATTAAACTTATTTACTTACCATCTACTCATACACACAAGCAAACCAATTCAGCTTCCACCACAAACACATTAAGTGGCTGAGGGTGTGTCAATTAGTCAATTGATGTAAGAAAACACCTTTTCAAAATTCTTACAGGTTCACTGTGTCAAGAATTTCCTAAACCATGACTACAAAACAGAAATACCGTACTTGTACCCTTCCCTACTATCAATATAGAATTATAATATTGATGTTACAATGCTTACATACCCATGGACATTCTGTGTCGAGCTTGTCGGATAACATCGTGTAGTACTGTAACTCAGTCTGTGTAAATGACATATTAGGGGGTTGGTAGTTGAATTGTTTTGGATGGACTGGTTTCCTTCTCTTTGTTGTCGTTCTCACGGGTGGGCCCAGAGGAGCTGGATGAGGCCTGCTCCTGGGAAATCCATCCATGAAAACAGAGAAAAATTACCTTTTGTAATCAAGTCAGAAAAACGATGCTTAGAGTCATTGATTGCATCTTTAAGACTTTTGATGTAAAAGTACCCTAAGTTTTTAGAAAACTGATTATTTTAACATAGAGTTTTACTTACCACAGGGTGCACCGCCTCCCAGATGAATTTTCTCCGAAGAAAATGTTCAGGCCCTGGGAAAAAGTCCCGCAGATCCTCTTTGGAGAGCGTCTGCAGAGCATCTGCATTAATATTTGCCGCTCGTATCAAAAATAGAGACAAACAAGAACCAATTAGAGTATAATAACAACTGATGATTAAGATGATCCAAGAGATGAGGTTCATGAGGTACCTCTTTATATCCTTTGAACTTAAGTTCTTTCAGTGTATAAGGCGAAACTCCATTAGACCATTAGTTGGAGACATGTCAGCACAATATCATTAAAGAACAATGAGAGCAATATAATGATAATGTGTTTGTATTGGATAAATTCATCTTTCAAATACCATAACAGTAAATATAGCATCTCAGTAAAATGAAACGAGTAGAAATTCAGGTGAGCGAAGCACACTACATCACACTACCTTTCAGGTAGCAAAGGACTTGACTGCCTTGAACTCAACAATAAGTACCATCAGTGTCATGACATCATTCTTACCTGTTGAAATGTTGATAGCATCACTGTTCAGCTTACCAAAGACATTCATGTTCCTGTTGAAAGTAAAGCAATAAATTTTACAATTATGTTAATATTTTCAATATTGCTTACATTTAGGTTAATCCAATTCATCAATATAATTCCATTTCATCAGATCATCCATTCCAATTTGTTAATATAATTTTAATTAATCTAATGGTAAGTTAAAGCAGGACATGAATGTATGGCAATAGGCTGAGTAATTTATATTTACTTGTATGATTAAATGTATGATTTTTACTTATAATTATCATACCACAGTATGCTTTTTTTTACATGTTGGAAAAGGTGACAGATCACAACACACGTAGAGTTGCTAAAGTAAGATTCCCAAATCAAGTTTAAGTTACACAGCATATTATGGCAACGTTAAATTACATAGCATATTATATTGTTGTAGATAACAAGAGTTATCTCAAAACTAATGCTGGTGTCCATAGCAAAACTAACTTAACCGTTGTTTATTTTGATTACAACTGGCAAAATGACTCGCATTCTACCAATCCAGTTGTTCCCCCCCCCCCTCAAGAAAATAAAAAAATTTCCTTATCTCTACGATTTATGTAAAAGCCAATTTTTTTGTGAAATTGGCGAGTTTCGCCGAAAACCGATTAGTTTGCAGGTATGATTTATATTGTATGACAAATTGTTTCGAACATGTCATACTGTACTAATACAGATTTATTGTTGCATTCGCTCCGTGACAACTAACTTAGCTATGTGCTGGTGTTCGTAACTGGAGTAGGAAGGAAGGAAGGAAAGGATAGGTTTGAGTGCACACGTGGTTATGTGGTTTTTAACTGAACTTACACAACTTCAGGAATTTAAAAGATGTTTAAAAGATGTTAGCTACCAGCAGCATTAACTAACGTTAGCTAACATAAGATTGGTCAAGCTGCTTAGAGTTAATTCAGTTAAATCGCAAGCGGTTGTTTATTTAAACTACATGAAAACAAACTACATTAAAGTACATGATACTTCTTCTAGTCGTTTATAAAGAATAATCTCTAACTTATTTCATTAATTGCTTGTCAAAAGTTCTTGAACAAACATACCTGAATTCCCTCAATGTCGGTCTTTGAAAAGATGTAAAAGAAGTAACCAACCAGGGGGTGCGTTTCCCAAAACCAACTACGTTAGCAACTTGCGTGGTTTGAACTATGTAAGTACGACGCAGGTGTTTCCCAAAACCATAGTTTGAATGAACGTTCGCAAACACTGTCGTTAACTTGCGTAGTTTGAACTACAGCTCACAAGCTGTAGTTAGAAGCGTAGTTCCAGGTAAATACATCAGCGATGGTGGAAAATACAGACTAATAAGGGTATAGTCACCGTGTAAGTAAGAAATGTAATAATCTTTAATACCAAATAAAGAGCTCTACGATCACATATAATGTGAAGTTGTCTGAAAATGTAGTTTGAAACGTAATTGTTGTGTGGGTCTCTGGTCA
>JAODKF010006875.1:0-10999 GCA_026779585.1 Mormyrus proboscirostris
ATACACACAGTATATATACAAAGTATTCATAACTAAATAACATATACTGTAAAACATAGTTTCTTCATGTAAGTCAGAATAATATACAAACACAATGTCCTACTGTATAACTAAAGATACACAGATTTTCAGAGAATATTTGAGTATGTTGTATGTCATTCAAACTGTGAAACTGAAGGTTGGAAAAAGTAAGTGAACCCCAAGCTATTTTTTAGAAGTTCATTGCAGTCAGAATTTAGCACACCTGGAGTCCATTTAATGAAACGAGTTCTGGGGTGTGGCCTAGAATGACTTTGATAAAAAAGACTTTTGATAAAAAAACACTGAAAAGGTTGAGTTTGGGCTTTTGATAAGAAGCATATCCAGATGAGAATCAAGCTGTCTGAAGACCTACGATCAAGAATTGTTAAGTTACATAAGGCTGAAAAGGGTTACGAAGTCATCTCAAAGATATTAGATATCCATCAGTCTACTCTTAGGCAAGTTGTCTACTGTATAAATGGAGACAATTTGTTATTGTGGCTACTCTGCCTAGAAGTGGGTGCCCCACCAAGGCGACCCCAAAAGCACAAACGCAAAGTTATCAACTAGGTAAAGAAGAACCCTAGAGTGACAGCAAAAGACTTGAAGAAGTCATTAGAACCGGGTAACATCTCTGTTCATGATTCAACAATATGCAACACGCTGAACAAGAAAGGAGTCCATAGCAAAGCATCAAGAAGGAAGCCACTGCTGTCAAAAAGAACATTGCTGCACACCTGAAGTTTGCAATAGATGACTTGGACACTTCACAGCGATACTGGGGAAATGTTTTGTGGAGTGATGAAGCTAAAATTGAACTATTTGGGAGGAACAAGCAGACCTTCATTTGGCGTAAAAAGGACACCTGCATATCAGCATCAAAACATCATCCCTACAGTAAAGTATGGTGAAGGGAACATGCATCAGGGCCTGGACAGCTCACCATCATTGAGGGGAAAATGAATTCCCAAATTCTTCAGGATATTGTGAGAATGTCTGTCTGTCAACTGAAGCTCAGAAGAGGCTGGGTGATGCAACAGGACAATGAAAATCCATAGCAAAATGGCTTCAGAGGAACAAAATCTGCCTTTTGGAGTGGCCCAGTCAGAGCCCCGATCTCAATCCTATTGAGATGCTGGGGAATGACTTGCAGATGCCATACACAGAAGACAACCAAAGAATATGGAAGAGTTAAGGCAGTTCTGCAGGGAAGAATGGGCTAATATTCCCCCTGCATGATGTGCAGGTCTGATCTATAGTTACAGGAAGCGCCTGGTTGAGGTCATTGCTGCCAAAGGAGGGTCAACCAGTTATTAAACCTGAGGGTTCACTTGCTTTTTCCACTACTACTGTGACTGCTGAACACGTCTGTATAATAAAGACATGAAAGAGTAGAACGTTTTGTGGCTTAAGCTCATTGTGTATATTAGTACCTGTGACTTAGATAAAGATCAGATCACTTTTTATGACCAATTTTTTTTTACTTTTTTTTTTTACTTTGACCGTATACTGTACACACACACACACACACACACACACACACACATACATATGCATTTATTTCAACGATATACTGTTCTGGGGTGCTTGTTTTCATATTTCTATGACTAAATCTTGAGAAATGTTTTAGATGGTTTGGTGAGATTTCTCTTTGATCCCATATGGGGGAAGTGGCTGCCGACTCAGAGGGTTAAGATTAAGTAACGCTTTTTAGATACACCTGTAAAGCGGAGTGATACATCTGATGTGAAATGCCCAAGTGCGGTTTTACTCTGATAATATCACTCATAGAACACCTCTTGTCCATTCAGATTTCCCTGTCGGAAGTAATTGTTGTATAAAGCTCTAGTACAGTCAAATCCTCCTTTCTTTCCTTACAGTTAAAGGTTTTCCTTACCTTTGTCCTTTTCTAGAATCACATTTAGATGCAGGAAACTTAATATTAGGTGAAGCAGGAAGAAAATCCCGAGAAGGATTTTCTGAGCCAAACCTGAAAAGCAATAAAAACAGATTAATTAAACAAAATTAAAAAAAAGGCCTTCATTGAACATTATGCCTCTGTTTACTTTTTGGCATGATATCATTGAAAGGTCCATTGTCCACTCTTTATATATTTTAAAAGAAAAATTCAATAAAAGTTCAGGAACATGAATTAAATTATTTATATTTAAATCAACTGACACTCCAGCTTTATCAATTAGCCAGGCTAATACAGTAGTTGATGCTACTGATTTTCTACACCACTGTATTAAACAGATAGTTCTGGTGGTCATTTTAATTTTTAATGTTTAACTTATAGACAAGAAAGAGGATTGCTGAAATCGAATTAAGATATGTAAACTAGTAGCCAACGCTGTGGAGACACCTGGCATTTTTTGGCATTAGGTTTTAAAAATTACCACACGAATACTGACGCTAATGTTTATAAATAATCAAAGAATGTTTACATATATCATACATTGGATGATTAAATAAGTGTAACAAGAGTTGAATGACCCAGGTTTGTAAGATTCTAACAGGTCTCGATGCTGTTCAGCCAAATGGCTCTTCAATATTAGTTCTAATACAAGAACTTGTGGCCTCTGGTGGAAATTAGAGGGAGAACATTTTAAACTGAATTTGAGAAAGCACTTTACACAGCATGTAGTTAGAGTATGGAATAGTCTTCCTGTTAGTGTAGCGCAAACTAAATCCCTGGGCTCCTTTAAATCAGAGCTAGATAAGATTTTAACAACTTCAAACTATTAGTTGAATTCCCCTCAAGCAAGCTTCATGGGCCAAGTGGCCTCTTCTCATTTGTAAATTTCTTATGTTCTTAAAAGCCACAACTTTAGCTATTTAGTTCAGCTGAAAAAACATTTCATATAACTACTGAATTGATTTGTCAAGCAAATTTCAGGTGTGCGTCAAAAATTACTCCAAGACTTTATGGTCATAGTTTAACATAAGAGGCCAGCTGACCAAGCTTCACTGAGAAGATCTTGATGACTTGGGGATGACTGGATAAAACCACCTCAGCTTTGCTCTCATTTAAGAAGATAATTGTGAACCATCCAAGTCTTGATTTCAGCAAGGCAGGCAAAGAGATTCTGTAAAGGGCACAGGTCGTTAGGCTTCAATGGGGGATAACTGGGTCTCATCTGGATAACAATGGAAGGAGGTATTATATTTCCACATGACGAGTCCGATGGGAAGCAAATACAGCGCAAAGAGAAATAGGGCAAACATGGGTCACAGAGAAACTCACACTCAACAGGCAAAGAGCTGCAGAGGACGAGAACGAATGCACAATAATAAGAGAGATAGTTGTATAGCTTAAATAAGCTCTAAATTAGTTTAAAAGTGTGCCTTGAATGCTAACCATATGCTCTAAAATCTGCATGAGAATAGTGTGGTCCAGCACAGAAAGAATGACGAAAGAAGATGCATTATAGATAGTTCTCATACTGAGGTGCCTATGCAAAGTTTACAAACTAATGATAATACATCTACAGAAGTGGACAAATTTGGTGGTACTCTTCCACAAAAAAACAACTGAAATAACTTTAAACTGACAAAGGTTTAGCGGCATCATTTATTTTTTATTCCATATTTAACTCAAATCAGACTGTGCTTTTGTTTATTGATTCAGTCAAATATTTTATATAATTAAATAAAAATGGCACGGACAAAAAAGATGGTACCCTTAATTTAATATTTTCTGGCACCACCTTTCATAGCAATCACTGCCATCAAGAGATCTCTGTACTTCACAGTGAGACGTCTGCATTTGCTAACATGTAGTTTGGCCCACTCTTCCTGAGAAAATTGCTCAAGCTGTCTCAGGTTTGACGGGTGGTGTCTCCACAATGCATTTTATCAGATCTTTCCATAGACTTTCATCAGGACTAAGATCTGGGTTCACGGAGGGGTATTTAAGAAAAAGCCAATTTTTTTTCTCAGCTATTCTTGAATGCTTTTAGCTGTTTGTTTTGGGTCATCATCCTGTTTGAGGACCCATAACCTGCCACTGAGGCTATGCTTTCTCACACTGTAGTATGTTAAATTATTAGTATGTAGTATGACGCTGTGTATGCAGTATGTTTCTCTCCAGGATGCCTTGGTAGTGTTGTCTTCATTGTGTCCTGCACAGACTCAAAGTTCCCTATGTTAGATGTAGCAAAGCAGCCCCAAAACAAAACCAAGCCACCTACATCTTTCACAGTAGGTATGATTATCTTTCCTTTTAAGTCTTCATTTTTCCTTCTGTAAACATAGAGCTGATGTGACTGGCCAGAAAGCTCCAGCTTTGTCGCACCAGTCCAAAGGACATTCTCCTAGAAACTTCGGGGCTTGTCAACATGCATTTTAGTGAATTACACTCTGACTTTTTATGTTTTTCTGTTGATAGTAGAGCCCTCCTGGGTCGTCCTCCATGGAGCTCATTTTTATTCAAAATGCGACAGATGGTACGATCAGAAAGTGAGGTACCTTGACCTTGGTGCTCAGCTTGAATGGTTTAGGATGGTTTCCTTGGCTCTTTTCCTACCATCCGCACTATCCTTCTGATCAACCTGGGGTTGCATTTTCTCTTGTGTTCACATCCTGGGAGGTTAGCTACAGTCCCATGAACCTTATCCTTTTTAATAATTCTGGTAACTGTGGTCACAGGAACATGAAGCTGCTTGGAGATGATCTAATAGCCATTAACATGGTTACCTACAGTCTTCTTTCTGAACTCCTCAGACAGCTCTCTCCTTTGCTTTCTCTGGTCCATGTTCAGTGTGATGCAGACAATGATACCAAACTACACAGTAGCATGTTCTTCCCCTTTAAATAGGCTGAATGGCTGATGAAAAGCTTGAAGGCACCTGTGATATTAATTGAGGTTTAACAGTTTGAAACATGATTATAATGCAAGGATAAATAGTCTCTGTATGGATTCCAACAAATCCATACTATTTTAGCATATTTTTGCAAAATAAACAACAAATCATTTCTTTTCACTGGTTGATTGGTTTACTCTATCACATACTAAAGGCATGCAGGTATATATTAGACAATTGCTTTTAATTGAATCACCTTTCAGGAGAAATGAAGCATTGTCTCAATGAGCTGTAAGGGTACCAACATATTTGTCCATGTCTGTATACTACTTAAAACATGCCAAAGCAAGAAAGAAATAAAAACAGGATGATTATCTTGTTAATTTGGAAAAACAGAAAAAATATCACTCATAAAAACAAGATGATTATGTCATTAATTTGAAAAAAACAGATCCGATACTTTTTGCAGATGAATGCAATACACTTCTGTAAAAAATAAACTAAATTTATTTTGTACTAAATTGCTAACTTGATTCATTATTGCCTTGCTATTAGAATTTTCTAACAAGACTGTGATGACTAATAGGCAATGTCAAACCCATAAATGATGTTTACAAAACAATCTTCATGCACAGCATTCCATTATTTTTTATTAGTTGCTCTCAACATGTTTGTGTCCTTACAGGTTATCACTGAAAATTCACACACTGAACATAAGCAGTATTTTCAACTGTTCTCTTGGATTAATGAATGCTGATGGGACAAACCCCGTAACTCTAAGATTGAACTTGCATTATAGTCCTCCATTCTGTGAATCAGTAGACAAACAACTGTACCACTAAAGCCTTAAAGGAGCAATAAGAGAGCACTTAGGCTCTTTTTTGTTTTAAATGTGTAAATCAGTAGAACACTCAAACTACTAATATTATAAGGATGAATTTAAGCACTTAAAATTAAATATGTTATTGTAAATAAGTATAAAATGTTTATTCCAATAAGATTTATGGAGGAAAACAAACTTGGGTTAAAAACCATTGCTCTGCTGGATGAGTGGTTACTCTTCACCCACATCGACCACACAATCCTACATCATTTTGAGTCTTTCATACCATAGGTATTTTAAACATAATTTGTTGTCCTAAAGTGTAGGCGAGCTGCTAGCCAATGTAACGCCCTGGAAAGCTGGATGTTATGTAGGTGGACATCCTATAGCGCCGCTTATAATTATTAGTGTACAACATATGCACAACAAACAAGAGCTTAAGGTTGGGTTGCACCAACATGGATTATATTAATCCTGGTTTAGACTTAAATCAAGGGTTAGTAAATCTATGTTTAAACTAGTTTTTAATTAGAGAGGCATTGTGTATTTTAATTTTAAACATGGACTAGTTAAACCCATTTAAACTATAGGCCTAATTAAAATAGGACTAATTTAGGTTCAGTGTCTGCCATGATGGATACTGATGAAATGTAAATGAATTCACGATGCATACTAGGCTAAATAAATTTTGTTCTAAATAAAGTTAATGGCAATGTCTCATGAACTTGTTAAAGATAAAAGCCACTACTTTTACCACAGTTTTGCTTTATGTTGATTTACTTTTACTTTTCACACACAACTTGGACATTAATTGAGCAGTAGTCCTTTTGATCATGGAAATGTTTCCCATTCTCACAATGTGGGCTAGCAATAAAAACAAGCATAGGGGACACATTAAGTTTGTAGGTTAAACCTCATACATAATTTTGTATATGGGTATGGGTATATGGGTTAGAATTTTCTGATGCAGTAATATGGGGACGCAAGCAAAAATGTTTTATTTGATCCATTAAATGTAATTGGGGTACAAAAATAATTCCATCTGTTCAGTTTTTGCTCTGCTACATCTCTTTTTCTACACTTCTTAGCATTTTCCATGTTAGCCCTAGTGCTTGTGGTCAACCAATCAGTAAGCTATGGTGGTTTGAAAGTGCATATTTCTGCAGACTGTAGTTTTGTGAACTCCAAAAATATCCCTGTAAACCATCTGAAGACTCCCCGTAGCATAAGGACACAAAGCTACTAGGAGCTGGAGAAGTCGAGGTACAGCAGAGTTCCTCTCACTTCCATGCATGAAAGCTGGTCCAACCTTCCCACTGGGGTATATGATACACTCCTTTGTAAATCAAAACTCACTATTGCTTTGAAAAATTCAGTTGAGTTTAACTTGCCTCGAATTTTCCTACATGGGACTCTTTTCTCTAATCCCATCCAGCAAAGAAATGCAGCCATGTCGTCAATAAAACTGAAACATGACTAACTAAAACCTCCTCAAGGGGTGGTTTAAAAATGTCTGCTAATCCATCTTTATACTCTGTTAAAATTCACTGGTGCAACAGACTTGAATTTAATCTAGGTTTTAATGGAAATTAAATTTAAAGTTTGAAGCAACAGGTTTAGTCGACAAATCATGATTTAATCCAGTTTTAAAGTTAAACTATGTTGGAGCAACCCAGGTTAAGTGTTTTCTTTAAAAAATTAGCGTGTATGGCAGGAGTGGCCAACCTTATCCGCAAAGAGCCTCTGTGTATGCAGGTTTTTGGGATAACTTGTAGGTCAACTGTTCAAACCCAGGTGTGAGGACTCTTCAGCCAATCAGTCCTGTAATTAGTGACCTAATTAGGGAGTTGTAGCGAAAACCAGCATACACAGTAGCTCTTTGCGGATAAGACTGCCCACCCCTGACCTACAAGGCTATACAGCGCCTATAAATACCCACCAACCCTGTTGTGTGAGAAGGCTACATCCAGGAGAATACATCTGTTTTACAGGTCTAAAGTAAGACTCTCTAAAGACATACCTCCATGTTGTGTACTTCTCATTTCAAGCAGGCATTACAAGAGAGCTCCACTTCTAACTCTGTCATTTCTGCCCTCCAGAAGGATGGTGCAAAGTTAAAGTGTTTAAATTTACCCACTTAGATCTAAAAGAATTAAAATAGCCATATCCCCTGAATTATAGTGTTGTAGCCAAGACAGCCTAAACCGAGCCAAAGACATTGCCGAGACCAGAGGGTATCAAGACCAAGACACTGCAGGGAATTGAGGGTACCAAGACCAAGACACACAAAGGCGAGACCAAGACCAAGGCTGGTCGAGACCGAGACCAAGACCAAAAACACACTAGGGCTAGAATCGATGTCATATTACTCAGATCAACTATAGAGAAAAAAGGCATTGCTGTAAAGTGTCATTACTCGTTAAATCAAATTCATTATCTCTTCAATTATATTTTCCATATGTCTCTCATTTAAAATCTCCCAGATTTGTCATAGTTACGAGGCCTGATGGAAAATAATATTCTCTGCAATCCTCTCCTATAACCATTTTATCAGACCTCATCAAGGGAAAGAGATAGAATGTACCACAAAGATGTTCATATTAAGTCTCTTATACCAGGGACAGAGGCCTTGTGTAAGCTATGAATATGGCTATGTAATGATCCCTTTCTGTGAATTGAAGAGAATGAGCCTCCAGATTGACTTGCACCTCCAAGACAGTGCTTTATAATGAATGTAAAATAATTAATTTATTTGAATTCTAACTATGATATAGACTTTGCGGACATTTTCGGACATTTCTTTGCCGACTTCGCTATGATGCGATGTGTACAGTATGATGTGTGTGGACTGTGAAGCGCTGGCAGTGTCTGTTGAGAAAATGTATACAATGTAACATTTTTAAAATAGATGCATCTGACTGGTTGCATTTGAAGTGAGGCACGTATTAAATAATGATACTGTTCTGTGAGGATGCGCTTTCTCTATTTTTCCCCATCCCATCAAGACCGCTATGTCCGAGACCAAGACAAGACCAAGACCAAATAGAGTCGAGAACAAGACAAGACCAAGACCAAGACCACAAAAAATTAATCTTGAGACCAATGAGGAGCTACAGTACTATTGAATTATCTGCAAGGAGAAGGTCATTTGACACCTTACATAATGCTGATTCTGCACTGAGAATTGTCCAAAACCCAGATTGGAACTTGTCCAGCACTTCAGTCACAAAATGCAGCAATTGTACTGAGACTACTTTCCTTAATAGTCTTAATACTAAAAAAAGGCAACTTTGAGCTGGGTCTGCAATTACTAAAATCGGTAACACTTAACTTAAAGCAGTTATCGTAATGCATTAAAGCTACCTTCATAATAATTATAATGCAATGATAAAGTATTACAAACACGGCCATAACTATGAAAAGGCATAACACATTACAGGCATGTTATTATGCATTTTGAACGTGCTATGAACTCTCATCTATATTGCATCATTAGAATCATTACAAACTACTGCAACTTTAGACTATATGCAGGAGAGCATAACGTATTGAGAAATATATGGATTTAATTGCACTTGATAATTTATTTTAAAGTATGATTTATTTTAATGATGCATGTGAAAAGTCCTGATTATGATGTACTATACAAAATTACATACTTACAGTAAATTCCCTTCAAGGGTTTTTCCATGGTCACAAAAAAAACTTCAATAAATATGCAGGAACACATTCCCAAAACAGCTACTATAATTGCAACTGAATATCCTGAAAAGAGAAAGATCACATTAGTCTGTAAAGTACAATTATCCACACTGGTCCCACATCCTATACCTAATATAAATATAAAATTAAAAAACATGAATGTTTCATTAATAAAATTTCTTCCTCATTTGTACAGTTGTTGTCTGTTCTTCTGCGCTCATTACAGAAGGACAATTCACACAACCGAACCCGCATCACTGAAGGTGTGAAGTTACAGCTGTGCCCACTGAGCCACCATAATATACAGAAGTTATTAAATGTATTTATTAAAACAATCAGAGTAAATCTGTTTCCATTGACAAACATGCAACACTGATAATAAGCATGAAAACTGCAGGTAAACTCACCTACTATAAATGTGTTGTGCATCCAGACAAAGTTTTGGGAATAAATAAAAAACAACAGCATGTTACACAGTCTGTGATCATCTGAAAGGGCAAACAGAGCAAATCAGACACCATCATTCTCTCATCAGTCTATTCAGATATAACATGACATTAAATGACAAAGTGTCCTTGGGATTTTATTCTCCTGGGATAAATCTTGCTGACCCCAGGGCATGACTGCACTGTGAGGTCATGCACAGTAAGGCCCATGATCCGAGGGCAGCGGGGGCAAAAACACAAGCCGAGTCGCTGAATGCCACCGCGAGTCAGAGGGTCCCTTGAAACACTGTGGTATGATGAAGGTGAGGGCCAGCCTGTGCCAGCTGGGGGGGGATCCTGGGACATCCCATATGGCGGCCAGACACTCCCCCAGCCCATATCACCCACTTCATCAGGGAAGGGAGTGTGAGTGTGAGTGATAGTACCCCAAAGATGGTCAACTGTGCCTGGGCCGAAAGACTTATGTGACCAAACAAAGATTCATCAGCTAATCTAGTCACTGATTCCCTCTAAGGTTTCCCTTGCCCTTGAAAACTTGCAGTTTTATTCCGTAAAATCTCATGACCAGCTTTGGGGCTCAAGCAACATTATCATCATCTTCAATTTGAAATGAGTAAAAGGCCTGGTCATACTTCCCCGAATGTGTACATGCAGACGTGTCTGTACGAACGTTTATGATGCGACTGACATAAATATGATAAAATGACTTCTCCTTAATCTTAACAGACTGCATAACTGTCTCAAATGTGTTTTAATGTTGAAGTCCTTTTTGTATCGTCATGGTACTTTTCCTAAACTTATCTACTGTGCTTGCAGTGGGGAAAAACAGGTGCGGGTGCTCAGTTTGTTATTCAGTGCCAATTGCTGCTGATCCCGTTGTTATTCATTGCCAGGTGCCCGCACTACTCCCCTTGTTATTCAGTACCAGGTGCCGGCACTTCTCCTCTTATTCAGTGCCAGGTGCCGATACTCCCCTTTTTATTCAGTGCCAGGTGCCAGTACTCCCCTTGTTATTCAGCGCCAGGTGCCAGTACTCCCCTTGTTATTCAGCGCAGGTGCCAGTACTCCCCTTGTTATTCAGCGCCAGGTGCCAGTACTCCCCTTGTTATTCAGCGCCAGGTGCTAGTACTCCCCTTGTTATTCAGCGCCAGGTGCCCGTACTCCCCTTGTTATTCAGCGCCAGGTGCCCGTACTCCCCTTGT
>JAODKF010006876.1:0-10995 GCA_026779585.1 Mormyrus proboscirostris
TTTTTATTTATTATTACTTTTGTCAGATTAAAGTTATTTCTGTGACCATTGTGAGTTTTTCTTTCATTGACTGAAGGATACCAACAATTTTGTCCACGTGTGTAAGTACGGTAACTGTCTAGTGAGCAATAGGGACAAATTTCAGACTGCAAAGTATTGATTAGCACATGGGTGACTAATTTTATCCAGAACGGGCCGTTAGGCATGCAGCTTTTCGCTGCAACTCCATGCTTAGAGTAGAACGTAGAGGACTGAAGAGTTCACACAACTAGGTTTGAGCAACTAATCAAACAGTTATCCCAAAAAAACCTGCAAACACACCGACTCTTTCTGGATGATATTGCCCACCCCTGTAGTGGCATATGCAGTTAATGTGTATTGCTTGCTAAAGGATGTTATGTACCCTGTGGTCATTGTGCCATATGGTACTCTTCGCATTTATATAGTAAAAAAGAGAGAGAAATAAAAAAACATTAATAAAATAAAAAGAAAATAATAAAACCCAAAAATGATGATAATAATCATTATCCCTTATATGTGTACATATGTGTATTTGTAGCCCTATGTAAACCATTGGGTGTTGTGCAGTTTCTTCATTACACACATAACTTCAGAGGGACAACAGTCGCCTTAGTAAAGAGTACAGCCCTTTGATGAAGTACTCCTTATTCACTGACAGCTGTCACTGCCATAATGGAAGAGTAGAATGACACTACAGCGGTCAGATACGAATCCATGTCTTTGTACTCGGGGAAAAGACTTCTGTGATGTTTGAATATTACACACACCTGTCTATTCCAGTGAGCCACTAATGTTCTGTAAGCGACAACATCGGAACAGGACTTTGTAAGTGTTCATAGTGTGATTGAAACACAATGAACTGCAATCAACGTAATTAGAAACGGAGCGTCTTTCACAAAATGTATATATACATACATGTGTGTGTCTGTGTGATTATTTTATATTTTACACAGTTCATGAATTTTTGTACGTGACCGGCTGTGAAAGTAGTTTGTTAGTTGTTGCGTATGACTCGCTGTGAGTCTGACCAATCAGCACTGGAACCATTGTAGTTTGAACTACGGTAGTTTCGCCATGAGTCTGACCAATCAGACCAATCAGCGCTGGAACCACTGTATTCGAACTACGGAAGTCCCAACTAACTAATGGTGATTCGAACTACTGTGGTACAACGGTTTTGGGAAACAGTCATTGTTCGGATGTTGGTTCGTTTGAACTACTATAGTACGATGCATTCCGTCGTTGTTCGGGAAACGCACCCCAGGGTGGGGGCAGGAGTCTTCTCTGTAAAATTCACTGATCCGGAAGAGAATGTTCTCCACCAGTGGATAGATTGACCTAGTGTAAGATATATTACTATCGATTATACAATTTTAACCAAAATTGTATAAATGGTTTGGAGTGGACATTTGATCTATTGTTTTTGTTACTAAAAAGCAGTCAAAGTAATCAGCAGGGGGCCTCCTTGGTTGCCCCTTTGTTATCTGTAGACATATGAAAGGTTTCAGAAACCCCACAAACAGACCAACCATCCGATCAGATGCTGAGAATTCAACTGTACTCTAAAATGAGTGGCTATGCTCACCTCCACATCCCTTATCATTGGCCCCGATTGGCTGAAGTCCTGGGGGAGTTACTGTATGGTACATCTTAATTGGAGGGTTTAAATCACAGTCAGTGTTCCACATCGGTATTGGCTACAGGGTCACCATTTAGGCTTCGCCCAGCGCTTTTCTCTTATGGTGCATTCGTTTTTCTCTCTGAACTCGAAAATTCCGACTTGAGTTACATCACATCCGACAATCTCCTGTTAAAGCTACCAAATCTCAGAACAAATATGGTTGCCTCCATGTGTTGTTGCTTTATATTTTAGCAGATTTGGAGTGAGATTATTTTTTCTGAGAGATAAACAAACAAGAAACACAAACTAGGCAAATCACATTTAAAGCTTTATAAAATATTTTAGTACATTCATAGCCATGTTCTTTTTTTGAGAGGCAAAAAAACTACATACAAACCAAAGACACTAACAAGTTTGGTAAAAATCTGATGTTGCATGTTAGGATACTGTTTACAGTCATGATATGGTATTCTCTAAATCAAACACGTGCAATTACATTTATAACTATTAATACATTTAATTAAAAAAATTTTTAAAAAAAGATTTATAAAATAGAATTACTGTTGAGTGTGTAAGCAAGCATGTTGAAATTGCGCCACAGAGCAAACTCGGACAAGAAAATTCTGTCCAACATCAAAGTCATAAAAGAGGCATTTTTCCAATGGGATGTGACGGTTTTCATGACATTTTATGACGTTTTCATCTGAGTTCTGACTCGGAGAGAATTAATTGAATGCAGGATTAATGCTTGCATTGTCTTTGCCTCCCAGTGGGCGGGCAGATGAAGTGCACAACAGGCGTGGGCCAAGGAAGAACTGGGAAAATGCTTCGCCTGGCACAGCAAGAGCTACACACAAACCGTCTGGGCTACATGGGACCATGTCAGCATCAGGAAGTGTTAGCAAGACAAAATAAGCCTTGAACAGGCACAGGTCCAAAATCCAGCACAATGCTTCTCTGTTGTCTGGGGCTCTCATTAAATTTTTCTCACCAACCAGGAGAATAAAAGATGAAACCTGCTGGATGTCTTTCTTTTGTCCTCTAGAACGTGTTGCAGCTACTGTATGACAATCTGCCAAATACACCAAAAAAGCCATCAAATAGTGCCTTGTGGATCGCCTGCGGATTCCCCCACCTTAGCTCATCAGTCGCCTGCGGATCCCTACACTATGACTCGTAGGTCGGCTGCGCCTTCTCCGGCTGTGGCTGCGCGGTCGCATGCTGTGGTTGCTTCTCCCTCCTGACCTGCGCCGTGGTCCCCTCCGACTCCCTCCTCACCTCTCCTGGTGCCCCCTCCGACACCCTCTTCGCTTGCTCCTCCTGTCCCTCCGCCTACCTCCTCGCCCCCTGCGAGATCCCCTTCAGCGCCGGCCTCATGGTCGCCTACCTCCCTTCCGGCTGCCACTCTTCGACCGCTGTGGTTTTCTCAGGCTCCCTATTGTCCGCCTGCCTTTGTTCCGCCTCCTTTCTTTATCCCTCCTGTCTCTGTTCCTCTGTTTCATCTCGTCCTTTGCATCTCCTGAGATGTGCCTGGAGTGCGTGCCTTAGGGTGGGTGGGGAGTTGGGTTCTGTCATGACCTGCTCATACGATCCTTCCGAGTGCCCAACCCCCCTTGTTACCTCATGTGAATTCCCGATTGTTTTCAGTTGTTCTGCATTTCCATCACTTAGTCTTGTGTATTTAAGTCCACGTCAAAGTTTGTATCCTCAAATCTGTCATTGATGTTTGTCCTGTGTTCTTCCCCAGTCTGTCAATAAACCCTGTTTTTTGAATTCCCATCTCCCAGATCTGCTTCCCCACGTTCCGTTCATGCACAAGACACAATATCCAGCTGCTTATCCAGGGGAGAACCTATCCCAGGCACCTAGGCAGCAAAATAATTTGCAACTACCTGATTGAAGGAGAATGCAAATAGCTCAGATGGGATTAAAACCACCAGCCATGTAGGTATGATGATATAGTGGTACAAAGCATCTGCCTTAAAGGTAATTTTCTCTACCCACACCCTACAATACCTTCACCTGCATCCAATCAACAGCCACATGATATCGTTTTCACCTTGTATTGCTTTGACAGGCACTATGTGCAACAAAAAGTCAAGTATAAAAAGTAGTTAAATAAGGACAGAAAAGCAGAAATTATACCATGAATGGTAAACCAGAGTGGTTTTCAGTTTTCTGTATGGTAGATGTTGTTACTAAAAATTCACATAGAAAACACACCAGACTTTCAGGCATTGAGATTATGGATGAAATGCTCCCAAAATAAGCTGCTCTGCTTTGCTGCTGTGAGGTCAGTCCTACTTGGGTACTTGGGCTGCAAGCAGTAAGCTATTAGCACAATGGACAGTTTTGAATCTGATTAACTTTCTGTGGACAGACTACATAAAATGAACCTAAAAATTAACCATCATCTCAGACCCTGGGACTGGTCCAGCATTGCAAACAACTCCCTGCCCTGGTCCAAATCTATGGACAGCTCTGATCCTGGGAATGGTCCAGAACCACAGACAGTAATAGTTTTCCCTTACAGTATAACATTCAGCAGAAATTCTTGGAAAATACACCTCAGAAGCACAATATTTTGTGTGTTACTCTCCCTAAGAGCATTACTCCTAGCTCACAAAGCTTATTAGGTGAATCAAACATAGACTCAAGCAAAAGGCTGTTCACCTATTTTTTCCTCAGAAAATCGATTCCTTTTCACATTTCCAATGAAGACATCGCACTGCTTTTTCATGCATTTTTAGTAGAGTTGTAGTCTCGATTTCAGCTCTCTAGAAGTGATTCTGCAGTCTTACTGATTTTACCATAACTTAATATCTGAAGCAGATGTTTGGTTTTCTTTGAGAAAAGTTAAATATATTTGCATGTTGTCCCCTGGGCAGCTTTGGCATCTCTAAGGTTGTTTTGGGTAAAACTGAAGAAAACATGTATCTAGTAGCTTTCCGAGGTGTAAGACACACATTACAGTCACTTGATATTAAAGATTTCTTTAAATTAAGAATAGTTTACAGAAAAGAATTGATACATAAAAATGTACAATTATTCCAAATTCTCTATCCTTCAGATATTCTTTTATTTCTATATGTGTATGAGTAGCATCACTGATTACATCTTGTTGTGTCTATATCCATGCATTTGTTTATGTTAAATATTTTGTGGCTGGCTTTGAGGTGATTCATTAGCAATGGCACTGGAATGCACTCCTCTAGAATAGCAGAAGCCATTAATCTACTGTCACACTAACCTGGCAACACAAGAAAATTAATATAATACCCCAATGTCTTACTCTCTCATTATCTGTGCACCAAGTTGTGCTCAGGGAGTGTAATGAGGTAGCCGGCAGTGTCACAGATTTGTGTTAGCAACAGTTCTGGAATCTACCACATTTTACCGTAATCCTTAGGTCAGCATTTTGAAGCTTAGGCTGATCACCCTCTGCTCTTTACCATATCTCTGCCACGCGCAACAACGCAAGATGTGATTAACTAATCATCATGTTTCCTTTGTTTCAAACTAACCGACACATAAAGATCTTAATGAACCTCATAGATATTTCTGCTGCGTTCCTCCAAGTCTCTTCCAGCAAAATCACCCTGCACACGGGAGTCAGTTATCTCTGTCAAGTGGGACTTATCCTTTTGCTGGAACTGGACTTGCGTCTTAAAATGAGGATTGAATCCATGAAGACTTGAAGCGAAACAAGAATTACTATGGAGCACCAAAGCCTGCACAGAAGGCCCTGGAGCTTTGATAAGCATTAATGAAGAAATTGAAGCATATCCTCAGATAAATGTCTTTTTTAACTCCAGGATGCTCTGGCAGCTGATGTGTATTAGTGGCCTGATTCAGGCTACACTGGCAATCATTTTGGATGGAACACTCCAGAGCTGTTTTGCTTGGTATATTTTCTGTGATGCATGTTTGAACAATAATGAATACATCAAAGGCTGGCAGAAATCAAGGCCGACCCAGACAAGCGGGCAGTAAATGTAGGCAGTGCCTAGAAAAATGATCCAGCCCCCAATACTATTTTCACATTTTATTGACTCTGAGGGTGCAGTGGTTAGCACTGTTGCCTTACACCCCTGGGACCTGGGTTTGAGTCTCCGCCTGGGTTACGTGTGTAGAGTTTGCATGTTCTCCCTGTGTTGTCATGGGGTATCCTCTGGGTACTCTTGTTTCCCCCCACAGTCCAAAGACATGCTATTGGAGTTAATAAATTATTCGTAGGTGTGAGTGAATGGAGACAGTGTGTGAGTGTGCCCTGTGATGGGCTGGCCCCCTGTCCAGGGTTGTTCCCTGCCTCGTGCCCATTGCTTCTGGGATAGGCTCTGGACCCCCCGCGACCCAAAAGGATAAAGCGGGTTGGAAATTGAATGAATCTGATTCTAAACTTGTATTGTAGAAAAAAATAGAAAAACTCATGGCAAACCAAACAAGACATTTTAAATTTACTTACTAAGAAGTTAAATTCAGAATTGTGAGATGCAAATAGTATTAATGCCCTTTCTCAACATACAGCTAATTTAACATTAAAACTTTTCAACATAAAGTGTATTGCCTTACCAGCTTAACTTGAAAGTGATTTCCACCTGGGAAATGGGTAGTTAGTTAGTTAGCTACAGTAGCTAGCTAGTTTGGAAAAATACCCACTCCTCACTAATGTGCAACAATATGGTAGAGATTTTACATAAAGGAAAGCAAAATGAAGACAATATTATTATAGAGATACTGGTATTATGGACATTTTAGAACAGAGAAGCACAGATCTGCTAAGGGCAGAAGACCATTTCAAATCCACTGAATTTAATTCTGAGCTCAGGTGAGGCTGCCCCTCTAAAGTTAGTCCCTGAAAAGAAGGGCACACGACCAAAAAGCTACTGTGATCCCAACTGTCACTCTGTCTGGTGGAAGTCAGTGACTGCGACTGGAGGTGATGTTCACAGCTCAAAAATCTTCAAGGCACTGTACAAAAATGACCTTTATGGGAGTGTGGCAAAAAAGAATCTCTGACTGGAAAAAAAAACATGTCCTTTCTTTTAGGTAAAGAAAGTCTTCTGATGAGACTACAATAGAAGTTAAAATGGAGCTGGGACACTAAATGGTGATCTAACAGTGAACACCACTCCTGTAAAATGTTTGCTGTAAGGGGGCTTTTCAGCAGCAGGGACTGGAAATCTGGTCAGGACCATTGGGGAGATGGATGTTGCACAATACAGAGATCCTGGAGGAAAAGCTGCTCCCACGAGCCAGAAAGCTGGGTGAGATGTTGGTTTTGCAGCAGGGTGATGACCCACTGCCACAGCAACAGATTGAGCAAGTATTCATGCACACACTATATATAAACATATACATAGTGCCTCATAAAAGTTTTAAGGAGTCAAAGAAAATGAGTAGGGTATTATGTGTATTTTTGCTCAGAAAATACAGTTTACATCACCTTACATCATATGAAGTTTTAGGTACACAGTAAAAACCAACAAGAATTTCTTCTGTTTTTCAAAAAGTCCCTAATATGTTTTTCAAAAAGTCCCTAATAATGCTTGAAGACCATCAATTCAATTCCCAAAACTCCCCTCAGGGACGCCCCAGCCGTTCCATATACATGGTAAATTTCACCAACAACTCAATTCAGTTAACTAAATTACTTTGAAAAGTCAATGACATATCAGTTAGCCAAACAAGGTGTGCGGCTTGAGCAATTTACCTGTAGTATATTGTATTTTGACGAAGATACTGAAAGTGCATTCATTTTTGCTCTACTTTTCATCTTGCGCTGATGGCCAGGAAAAGTAGTTACAGTATAAGATGGATGGATGATTTTCATATATTAGTATTTTTTTAAATTATCACTATCACATGTTACATTTCATGCAAAGGCCCACCATTAAGATTCAATTTGTTATGATTCAAAAGGGGAAGCAGGAGCAGGGACATAAAAAGCCGGGTAAATGGGGTTTTATTTTGGGAAACACCAAAAACGCAGGACAAAAGCATACAAACGTCAATGACTGGACAGGGGTAAGACAGACTTGGAAACACTAAATACCGGACTAGATTAACACAACTACAGTAGACACAGCACACTGGGATTCCACACAATGTAAATGAGGGGGAACGGCACACGGGAGATTCGGACGAGCAGGTCATGACACAATTGTGATTAACCCCAAATCCTGGTGTGCAGTCAAATAAATACAGGGACATATAGCAAGTTATAGAAGTCGATGTATAGCAAGAAATAATCTGTACTCAGTGATGTCTACCAGGCTTCTCCAATAGCTATTAGTTAAGGTTACAGTAGGGCTGTCACAATGGATCAGTGAATGACACTGATGCCCAATCTGTCCAGGACTGAAGCTCAAATTATCTCTATTTCTACAAAGTTCTCCCTGTTCTGTGCAGCCCAGAAACCTGCAACTAGGTGAATAAAATCCCACACAATAGAGGTAGAAACAATTTTTACCTTCATCAAAGCCATCATCTTCATCTTTAGCCATCATCAAACTGAAGTCTGGGAACACTGACACTACCCTCTACACTTAGCGTACTCCCCCCCGACCCCCTCCCCAAAGGCAATTCCTGTCATAGAATTCTAATTCGGTAGGTTGAATTCTAATTCGGTTCTACTTGTAATTATATAATTGGTACTTCTGAATGACCTGTTTTGTGATTGTGTTTCCAGTAATGCACTGGTATCCCAGGTGTTCCTCTGCCTTTTCCGTTATCCTTTATGAGCTCATTTTGGGTAGATTCCTGGCCCAAGGGAAAGCTGGGACCCATACAGTTCAGGCTGTTTTAAATACGATGCCTGTCATCCACTGACCATATGGAATTCTGGGGAAATGGCAAACATCCCATAGTACCCCACAATTCAGCTTCCTACAAACTCATACAGATCTGGCCGGTTGCCAGGATTAAATGTCACATTGCTGCTCCAACCAACAGGGCAACTCACTGAGCTCCAAAACGGCCAAAGAGTCAGTGCTTAAATTACAGGTCAATGAATCAAAACAACTGCAGAAGTAGTTTGTCTGTCACTGAATAGTCCCAAAAACGATGACAGCATATTCCAAACACAGAGGAACAGCGGCTACAAGTCAAAGCTGACCAGCAGAGACAGATGGACACTTGCCCTGATATTCGCTAAATACAACAAAAGCATGACCTTGAAAATAACAATAGAACTGAATCAGCAATTCTGTGACCCATTCTCAACAAAAACTGTAGGTTGTAAGCTTCTTGGAGTTGGAACTGATGGCAAAGTTGGTATTAAGAGATCCACAGCCAACGCACAATGACTCAGAACCTGGTGAGAAGGGCAAAAAGCAGACCCTTGAGCAATGCAAAAAGATAATACAGTATGAGCTGAAGAGTCATTGTTCACCCTTTTTCCTGCATGCAGACAGGTTTATGTTTGGACAAAGCCAAAGGATGCTGTTAATCCACAGCCTATGTTAGTATGGGTGGCCATCTTGTGGGAGTCATTAAGTCTGATGATCACTCAAGAATGGTCATAAAACAAGAATATGAGACAATTTTACAGTAGCAGGTGCAGTCCATAGTGGAAACACTGCTCCCTCATGATGTTCCCCTATTCCAGGGTGACAATGGCCTCATACACACTGCTAAACAAATTTAAGTGGTTTCATGAACACCAAGATGAATTCAGATTCTATGTCCACCCAACCATCACTGGAAATTCACACAAACCTCTGGAGTACAGAGTTGATTTCTGCTTCTTTCATCGCTCTTTGGTCTGGACACCTATATTTTCTTGAGGAATTGTCCAAAAGCCACTTCACACAGTTAACGATGTGACAGCATTCCAAAAAGGTCCACATCTGGACTGAAAGGGTGATGATATCGATATATTATGTTCCTGTTGTTTTATTGACATAATGCGTATTTTATTTAACACAATGCTGTTGGGTAGTGTTGCGCGGGTCGGTCTTTTTACACCCGCCCCAAACCAACCCGTCAGGAGATCCAAACCGCCCCGCTCAACCCAGAAAAATACGCGTGGATAATGACCCAAAACCCAACCCGACCCGAGGGAAAAAAAAAAAAACACCAGTGAGCCTGTATTGTCATGGAACCTACCAATGAAGTGTCATTTGTGACACTGTAACTCATAGAAGACATGGATTTGTGCTAGATTCACACTGAAGATGATGACACAATTTTATGCAAGATTAACTGTAACAAACAACAATAAAGAAACCAAAATATTGATTTTTACGTCGTTAGTGTAAGGGTTGTGGAAAATTGCACAAAAGACATCTCCCGCACACACCCAAACACACAGAAGCCCGCGTGTATGCAAAACAAACTAGTCGTCAAAACTGTAACATCTGATGTAACATCAGATCTGAGAATTCTATCAGATTTGAATGAACTTAGTAATACTTAGGTCTTCTTTTAACTTTATTTTGTCTAAAATGAAGTAGAGCAGAGCATACTTAACCGTGATATTTCACCAAACTAATACCTTATCCTACAAACTGAAAACTCCAAAATTGAAAAATATACGCCGACTGCATTATGACAGCTGTTTGGAATCACTGTGGAGAAAGAGGATAGAATCCACCGTGCTGGGGTTTAGCCTATTTCGACGTGTTTCCAGCACGCGACCTGCTGAACTGAACACGCGCTCGCTCGATGCGCTGGTTGTAGGAACGCAAAGCACCGCTCTTGCCAGCATCGACAGGAGAGGGAAATCGTGACTGTGAGCCCTCCAAAATCCAAGGACGTCTTTATTGCATTCCTCAAGACTGTAGTGTTACTGTACATAGCGCTGTACTTCATCTGGCTCGTGGTAATTCGATCCCCGTTTACAACACGTTTTGATCGATAATGAAATTCGTTTTGTAACTTTTTGACCCGCCTGCCCGCACCCACAATATTATAATAATGTCTGCCCTAAAACCGCCCGCACCCGCGGGTCACGGGTCGACCCGCGTATCACTACTGTACTGGGAGTACAGGTCGCTATTGCATACTCGTTTTGCAAAATTTAGAGTGTGGTGTTACCACTAATGACAGTTCCATATATTACCGTAGTCTTCATGGGAGTTTGATGTCTTTGATAACGAAATACATTGTAAGACAAGAATAAAGACATAATTATTTTTAAGTACAATACTCAACTAATTATATAAATATTTGTGCAAAAAAGGAGAGTTTGAGTGTGACATAATTTTTTTTATTATAGGCTGATATTGTATAAATTTTTACCTGAACCATTCTGAAACGTTTCACTTTGCACAGCCACAACCTGGACTAACTGTGCATGTATTATGAGTCTATTAAACCAAATATTAAAATACGATTATACTGTATGAAAC
>JAODKF010006877.1:0-10987 GCA_026779585.1 Mormyrus proboscirostris
CCCTGGCCCCCCTACACTCCGCCTGTGGTTTACTCTGGCCCCCCCTACACTCCGCCTATGGTTTACTCTGGCTCCCTCTACAACAACATGCGTTTAAGTGTCTTTAAATTTAAATGACTCGTGTACCTCCTGCACTGTCTATAACTTGTGGAGCACATACAAAAATCTTGTCCTCCGTAACTCAAATTATAAAACTTTTACTGTCATTCCACCTAACTATGATCAGTACTATTAAAAATATCAAACACATCCCCCGCAAACGTTTATGCCTATGTTCATTTTTCACAGGCAATTTGTGCCGTTGTACTGGATATAGGCCAATACTGGAAGGGTACAAGACGTTTGCCATAGTAAGTATGGACCCCATTAGATATCGCCATTGTAGTTAACCTGTATTTACTTCACTGCAAGCTGACATGATCTGTGCAGATGTTTAATTGGCAATACTGACATTATAACTTAGGTCTGCATGGTGGAGGCCTATCTGTTTATTAGATGTTACAGTTTATAGCTACAGTATTTGGCTGTTGTTAAAATGCTTGCCCAGCTGGTACTGTAGTGTTAAAGGATAGGACCATGAAATCTGTTAGCTATTGTACCTAGAGTGGTTATTCAGTTGTATAGACTTATTTTTAAGTAAGGCACTCAGCTTGAATTGCTCCAGTGAAATTTATCCAAGTATATAATTGGCTACACAATCTGTAACCTCCTTTGGGTGATGGCATCAGGTAAATGATTGTATATAACTCAACAACTGATGTCCTGATCTTTTAAAAACCTGCAGGATAGTGGTTGCTGTGGAAGAAAAGGAAAACAGAATGATTGCTGCATGAACAGAGAAGCCAATGATGTTAATGTGAGAACTCAATCCTTGAAGACGCACCTTATTTTTAAGCAAGACTAGAGCTGTCATTACCTTGGCTCTTATGTTGTAATTTCGCAGTTATCTGGACAGCGAAATCATTCGAGCTTGAAGAGAAGTTATACTTTTAAGGATATGTCTGGCAATCCTATAGACCAACTAAGCATGTTGCATAACTAGTCAGAAGTGAACAGAACTTGACATTATGTCATAACACTGGTGCCAACCTGTTACAACACCGATATCAATGAGCCGAACACAATATTTAGTTAAGAGCGGTGTCACCATTTCCTATTAGAAGGACAACTTCTCACAATGCTTTTGCATACTCAACCCCAACGTGGACACATATTTTGCATTCACATTTGACGCATGCATGACATGTTGTATACATGACAGTGTGGAGTATATGCACCTTAATCAGTTTTCTTGAGTAAATACATTAAATAACAATACATTCCTTAGTTCAGATTCAGTACTTCCCCATTCTTTCTTTTAAAATGTTTTTGTAATGATAGAATGAAAAGTACATTCGGTTAAATTTATATGATTATTAGTAGCAGTAGTAATAAAAATAGTATCACAAGAATAATAGTAGTAATTTCTCTGCATTGACAGTAAACATTAATAAGTATTATATTTAAAAGTTTGATTATTTAAACTTTCTGCTATTGCCATGCTTCTGACTAAAGTGGAATTATTACTAATTGCAGGGAGGTTCTGTCTCGCAGCTGTATGACCCCTCTGAGTTCAGGCCTTTGGACCCCACGCAGGAGATCATATTTCCTCCTGAGCTTTCGGTATGTGCACATATATCGCATTTATCCTTTGTTTATGGCACAGTTATCTGCCAATTGTAACTGCAGCTCTCCATAACATTCTAGCAGCTACATATTAATTGGTGTAATAAGGCCAATAACTTTGGCCTGTCATATAGCAGTGACTTTTCACAAAATATTGCTCTGGTCATCTGCAATATTTTAGTATTAATATCGGTATTTGTATTACAGTATTAAAATCTACTTATAGTGTAACAAAATTATTATGATATTTTTTTACTTATGTTTGCTCAGTAGCCATGTTCTATCAAGTAATCACAGTCAGTGGAAACGAAGCGCAGAATACGCATTACTGTGGTGTTTTGCTTGCAGCGTTTAGCCAAACAGGAAAATAAGATACTGCAGTTTAAAGGTGAGCGAGTCGTATGGATCCAACCCAGCTGCCTGACAGAGCTACTGGACCTGAAGGCGAAATATCCTGAAGCAAAGCTGGTTGTGGGCAATACAGAAGTTGGTGAGTTACCACCTTTAGGAAGGGATGAACATATTAATAGGTAAAATTCAAGTTAAAGGCAGTCTATGCTTATGATTAACAAATTAGAATCACAAAAGAGGACCTCTGTAATGCTTACCTTGAAACAGTGACTGCACTGCTGAATCAGATGGTTATGGCTTTCAGGTTTGAACAAAATGCTTTTGCTTATTGTTAATAAAGAGATCCATAAGGAAGGTGTTCATTTGTTCATTTATTGTTCATTTGAAGTACATTCATTTATTAATTTACATTTATTTAAATTTGTGATAACGAAGGTAGAGCAATCAATGCAGGTGGGAAATGCCTTCAAATTGTAGATGGATTTTAATCTCAGAAAAAAACTACTATAGTACAGTATATCATTACCAAGTGAACTAGCCTTTGTCAGCATTGTATAAAAAAATACAAATAATATTTACAAATCAGAGTAAAAAAGAAACATATTTGCAAAGAAAATTGTCGATAAATGGTAGTATAACAATGTTATCATGTCTTCGATGTTTATAATACTGTTTAAATTATTACAACATTTTTTAAGGTATTGAAATGAAATTCAAGAATATGCTGTATCCTGTGATTCTGGCTCCTGCTGTCATCCCTGAGCTCACCGGTGTCCAACATACGAGAAATGGTCAGGCCACCCCTGCATCCGTCATGATGAATGTAGAATGAAGATTAGATTAAATACACATACAACTTAATCCTTCATCTGGGTGACTTCCAGTCAATCATCTCGGCATTAATTCAAACCAACCATTATCTGTTGTTTCAACTTTCCATTCAGAAAATACGAATCTGTGCAGAGTAAAATTAGCAAAAGAGATTCCGGAATCACCAGGACATATAGCTTTGTATTATTTTCAGATGCACATGTCTATATAGTCAGACATGTGAAAATCAATTAGCCTACATGTGTGTAAGATCGTATACTGTATGGTTCTTTCTGATGCTTTAATGTATTAAAATAACATGGTAATTTTAACACAATAAAAAGTAAGGCTTATGTGTCCAGGGATCTTATTTGGTGCGGCCTGCACCCTCACCCAACTGGAAGAGGTGCTTCGCAGCTCTATAGACGACCTCCTGCCTTACCAGACTGAAGTTCTTCATGCCATACTGGAGCAGCTACGATGGTTCGCCGGACGACAAATCCGAAACGTGGCGGTGAGGGAGTTGGTTATGGCGACTGGTATCCAACAGTGCCAGTATCATCTCCCGTTTTACAGGTCCATATCTGCAACGTTAATTTGATTTAGTATCTATGGTCAACCTATTGTCTTCTTGTTTACAGGCTATAGGGGGCAACATAATGACAGCCAGTCCCATCTCTGATCTCAACCCTGTGTTCATGGCAGCCGGCTGCAAGCTAACAGTCATGTCTAAAGGTAAATAATGCTTACGCATGAACTGTCTTAGGCAAATGCACTTTCACTCTCAGAAAATTTGTACCTTTGCTTGTCACTGGGACTGTACCCTCAAGGGTCTGCCAATTGTACCTTTAGCTGTAGGTAATTGTACCTTTTAAGGTACAGACAGGTACAGACTCTCAGGAACATTTCTGTACCATTGATGGTACAGTAATGTTGTTCAGCTTGTTTGTACCTTTGGGATGTTCATTTCTGTAGTCCATCAACTAGAACGTTCATGATGAAGCATGAGGTCCTTTCACACATCATAACCCTGCAATCATAGCAAAGACATGGAACATGTAGCTGTAATGTTTTATATGTGTTACTGTGTTAAACTGGAGTTTGAAAAATATGGTGGGGTCAACTGTAAAAATATATTAAGCTCATAATAATATAAGTTCACGTAGAGCTGAGATGTCTGAAATGATCTGCTCCAGGAGGAATACGAGTCGTACAGATGGATGACCAATTTTTCCCAAGATACCGAAAAACAGCCTTAAAACCTGATGAGATTCTGTTATCTATTGAAATTCCTTACACACGGAAAGTAAGCAGACTTTTTTGTTTCCTTTGCCAAATAGCTGGTTATCAGTTCATCTACTGAGAGATATTGAATGATGTGAAATGTGTCTCCAGCTCAATACACCTTTGCATGTCTCAGTAGAGATCCTTTGTATCTTGGAGCCTTTTTGCATATGGATTGGTCTACTGAATCGATTCCCAGGGAGTCAGGCCACTTTTTGTATTACAGGGTCAGTATTTCTCGGCATTTAAGCAATCCCTACGCCGCGAGGATGACATCGCCATTGTGACCTGTGGCATGAATGTCATTTTTGAGGAGGAGACAAACACCGTCAGTCACCTCCAGCTCAGCTATGGCGGAATGGCGCCCACCACCATCCTGGCCAAGAAGACCTGCAAAATGCTAATTGGGAGGTTAGGGATTTAAATATAAGGATATCAATACATGCCATGCGATGGGTTGGCACCTCATCCTGGGTTGTTCCTTGCCATGCACCTGTAGCCTCTGGGACAGACTGCAGACGTCCTATGACCCTGATTAAGACAATTGAATACAGAAAATGGATGGATGGATGGATTCCAAAACTGAATGAATGGGTAGATACCAATATTGGATGGATAGATGGATACTAATATTGGATGGATGGATGTATGGATGGATGAACAAATGACATACAATGCATTACAAATTATTTTTATAAACCATTGGTTTTTCCTCTGAAATATGGCTTTGAATGTGCCTGTTTTATTAAGTATATTTTTAAATTGTTCCTAATGAGCCTACCCTCTGATGGAACGGACATTCTATCTAGTGTTTCCCCTGCTTTCAGATGGGCTAGTAGTGATATTCAGTGAAATGTACATATTTTGTGTACAGGAAGTGGAATGAGAATCTCCTTGAAGAAGCCTGCAGCCTCTTGTCCAAGGAGATGACCCTTGACCCCTCGGCCCCTGGTGGTTCCATCACCTACAGACGCACACTGACCATCAGCCTCTTTTTTAAGTTCTTCCTTACTGTCCAGCACAAGCTGGCAGGAGACTTAAAGAAACAGGTAATGATAGGCCATGCACAAAGGAGGGGAGCAGCAGTGGTCTTAAAAACATTGATCAGATTACAGAGAACAATATAATTAAAAGAGTTTTGCAAATATTACTCAGAAAGGTTACAGGTACATGTAGCATTAAGCAATAAACAACATCAGACATCAAAATAAGTCAAAATAGAAATATTGGGCCAAATTATAGTATGTTTTATCCTATCATTCATCGTCCAGGACTACAGTTTTATAATCAGATTCTGAAAGATAGCCTACGTTATGATTCTTCTCATATAGGGGATTGTTTTGGAAGATGTCAGACCGGACTACATCAGTGCCACTGAGCTTTTCCACAAAGAGTTCCCCTCCTGTGCCCAGGTTTACCAGGTAGGTGGCCGTCTTTTCCTGAAAATACAGCAATGAAGCGTGTACCGCAAACCTGTGGCACAAAATATCTTCAAATTTCAGAGTTTTACAGTATTAGTAAACAGAGGTATAATGCAGACTTTTCTCTCTTGTCTGATACTCGTCCTTCGCATATCTTTGCGACACACACATTTATCTTGAGAAATAAAATCCTAGCCAACAATTATTTATGGAATACATTCGCTACTGGTCTTGACCCTCATAAACCCCCCCCAAAACTTTTTTTTCTTACCCTCATGAACTCCGATGGCCACAAAATACACCTGATATGCACCTGTGTCACTCTGTCCAGTGTTCATTTTACAGCACGTTACCTGCCAAAAAGATCTAAAAACACCAGAATTTCTTGCAGTTAAATAGATACCAAGTGGGTATGAAATCAGATGGATCGAAGTGGTACAACATTTATTTTCATTCTGAAATATCATGAATTCACACCAACCTGCAGGTCAAACACAGATTAGTGTCATGCACTTATCCTGTTCTGAGAAATGAGGAGCAGTATTTGTTTATATGTGCTGAGGTAATGAGTATTAAATAAAATGTTATTGTCCCAGGCAGTGCCCCTAGGGCAGAATGAAGAGGATGTGCTAGGTCGACCCATCATGCACCTCTCTGCCCTGAAACAAGCCACTGGTGAGGCAGTGTACTGTGATGACATCCCACACTACAAGAAGGAGCTTTTCCTGGCACTGGTCACCAGCACCACGGCACACGGCCAGATTCTGTAAGTGTGTGGATTGGCTCTTCTTTGAATGCTTAAGTTGGTTGCTAAAAAATCTATTCTGCTACAATTGTTACTTGGCTGTGTTGCCATCAGGTCCATTGATTCAGAAGAGGCCATGTCTTCGCCTGGCGTTGTCACCTTCCTCACTGCTAAGGACATCCCTGGTAGCAACCTGACAGGACCTGCTGTTTATGATGAGACAGTTCTGGCTAATGGAATGGTAATTATAGCAACCATGGTAGTGTATTGAATAGAGATTGAGGGAAATCGTCTGACTAAGCAATCATCTACTGGCTATACTGATGAGAGGATGCTGGATGGTTTTGTCGGAAGCATTGTCTGAGTACTGCTCATGAATAACCATAATTCAGTGCTTATATATTTAGATGCTTAAACATTTGTGCTGTATATACCTGTACAGCAGTCTGCATGTTATAATCCATACACACCTGTAAAAATCAAAGGTGAGGGATTCTTCTTTGCAGAATCTGTATCAGGTCTTTCTATAATCTTCCAGATAAGATTAACTAAAACGAACTTTCTTCTTTGACCAAGACATTATTTGTGCTCTTACAGTGACTGTAGTAATGTGTACTATTGTAGTTCTTCAAGACAATTGCGAGTTCTAAAGCAGTAATCTCAGATGAGCAATGGCAATGCAAGTGACCTTTACTGCAGACATAAAAATTGATGATTTACTAAGTGGTGTCCAGATAGTCTCCTCCTAGCTTGGCACAGTTTCAGCAGAGTAGCTGAGCACTGGCAGAAAAATAGGCAGTGCAGTTGGTGCAGCTGCACTGGGGCCCGCAGAAAAAGGGGGCCACACAGAGAGAGGGGCAATAAAAAGTCGAAGCAAGAAGTTAAGCTATCTTTCATTAACCGTTGTGCAACTTATTATGGCACCTAAAGACCAACCAACAGTACTACTGGTACGGTCAGTATTTTGAGCGTAAAACACACCACTGTAAAAATGATGACAAGGTGGCAGGCCTATTACTGAATCAAATATGTGGGAGAATTACAGTTTGGAAGAGAATCCCAAATAAGGAGGGAAATGCATACAATTATATACCAAAAATTTACATAAAAATTGGGCACAGTTCTTTTTTTTTTGTTCTCAGGGTAGGAAGTCATGTATATTTGATTGTGTGCATGGACATGTTTCCAGAAACGATGAGGGGGTCCCCTATTAAATCATACATTGGGGCCCAGCTTATGCCACTGGCATGGATATTGTACCCATTGATGTATTAAACCCATTACTGCAGTGTCATGAACTTTGTCACTTTTTCCAAAGGTTACATGCGTAGGACACATAGTGGGGGCCATTGTTGCTGACACACAGGCCCACGCTCAAAGAGCTGCAAAGTTAGTGAAGATCTCCTACAAAGAGCTGAAGCCAATTGTCACCATTCAGGTTAGTAGCAATGCACCAACAAAAGCGATGCTTTCAGTTTTTGTAGTGTTTTTGCATCTGTGCACTTTATGTTGCTTTGCAACTGTGTGCAAACATATTTCCCAAGGGACTAATAAAGCAGATCTTATCTTACAGGCACATATAAAATTCACACTTATTGTACTTTAACAAATAAGCAGAATAACTGAGAAAATCACAAAATTGTGATTCGACTTCAAGCGTGTTTCCAGAAGCAGAATGTCCAATTTTTGTTCCTTCCCCCCCCCCCCCAATGCAGGAGGCAATTGAATGCAAATCATTTTATCAACCAGTGAGATCAATTAAGAAAGGGAACCTCGAGGAAGGATTTAAAATGGCAGATCTCGTTCTGGAAGGTGTGAAATCCATTGTATTCATTTTTGGTCATTTTTAATGATTATTTCAGGATTGTTCCAAAGACTCTAACATTTATGTTGTGGTTTTAATTGCTATAATTAATGTACAGTGCATTATAGATTACAACTTCATTGGAGCTTATGACATATTATAATCTACATTATACTGCCTTATGACTTTGAGTAGAAGATGCTGTAATGCTTTATTAATTCTTATGCCGACCATTATAAATCATTATGAAGGCATCTGTAGTGCATTATAGATGAGAGCTTCACTGGAGCTTATGAAGTATTATAATCAACACTGTAATGCCTTATGACTTGTGGGCAGTGGTGGCTTAATGGTTAGGGAAGCGCACTTGTAATTGAAAGATTGTAGGTTTGAATTCCCAACCACCAAGGCAGCACTGAGGTACCCTGAGCAAGGTACTGCTCCCTGGGTGCTGAATTAGCTGCCCCCTACTATGTCACATATGGGTTAAATGCAGATGACACATTTTGTTATCAATGACCACTGATCTCTAATTCTCTAACTCTAAAACTGAAGATGCTATAACTCTTATGCCAGCCATTGTAATGCATTATGGAGGTACTTCTTCTAGTAAAGTGTTACTGAACAAGCTCTTCTTGCTGGTTATGTGCTTGCATCCTGCCCGCTCTTGCTGTGCAGGAAAGATACATATTGGGGGACAGGAGCATTTTTACCTGGAGACCAACTGTTCTCTGGCTGTTCCCAGAGGAGAGGATGGGGAAATGGAGCTGTTTGTCTCAACACAATCTGCTACCAAGACTCAGGTATGTAGGTCACCATGGAAATACCACTTTTGGTGGGTAATGGATATACAGTAATGACAGACGATCACAAAAACAATAAAACAAATGAAAAAAGTCTAGTTTTTGTTTAACCTCAGGGCTTAATTATTAATTGCAAGTGGCTAAATGGAAGCTTACTGTAAACCTTGCAGAATATTTACCCCCAAGTATAAGGATTTTCCTCTGAGACACAGGCACTTACTGTAATTACTGAATAATCAAATGCTGTTAAAATATCTGCTACTAAGTCTTGTATGTCTACTAATTTACTTTCGTAACATTCCAGTGTTTTATTTATTAATCCCTTTAGTTGTATATTTTTTTTCTCCCTTTTTTCTTTTGGAATCTTGGTGGATAATTTCAGCAACTGGTTGCCAAGGTGCTGGGAGTCCCAGCCAATCGGATTGTCTGCAGAGTGAAAAGGATGGGCGGCGGCTTTGGGGGAAAGGAGTGTCGGAGCACACTGCTGTCGACTGTGGTGGCGCTAGCAGCTCATAAGTAGGCATCTCCTACATCAGTACCTATATTTGAAAAAGCAACTTACTTTACCTACTAATACTATTCTCCATTCTTCTTTTCCTTTTTATTTTTTTTTATTAACACCCTCATGATGTATGTCAATGAATGTAGCCAAAAAAAAAATAATTAACACCCCTGCCACAATTACCATACTCAGCTTTATGAACTAATTTTAATTTTAATTTATGAACTAAAAGTTGTTTATGAGCTTTATGAACTAATTTTTTGCTACGAATGTTAATAGTATTTTGTTTTTATGTAGTTTCATATTTATATTTCGCAGTAAAACGTGTTTCAAAATGTGCTCTGCAAATGGGGAGGGGCCATTCTTAGACTGAAACCATTTGAAGTGAATATACGGTTTTGAAATGTAAGATAATGGACGAAAAAAATTATGTCTGCAGTAGATGCATGTATGACACGGTGTGTGGAGGCCGGACATAAACAGCTGCTCGTCAGCTTCAGCGTTTTGCCGTTGTGGACTGACCTGCACAGCCAGTGTTTTGTCTTACGTGGATTTGTCTTTCCCACCCAGATTAAAAACTCCTGTCCGCTGCATGCTGGACCGAGACGAAGACATGCTTGTCACTGGGGGCCGTCACCCATTCCTGGGACGCTATAAGGTGTGAGACCAGGCTTGAAATCTTCTAGTGCTGCTCATCTATCAGCTTCCATCTTTGCTTCAGTAATTTAACTGCAGTTATTTATTCCTAGAGAGACCAGAAATTAAATATTATCAGATGTCCATATTGTGGACAAAAAAAAGTGGCAAAGTACTTCCTTGTCAAATTTCAGCAAGCTAAGATTTACCATTTCGTGCTATATTCTGTAAACTTCTAATTATGTTTGTCTTTTATTCAATATCCTGCTTTATAAACGTTCATAAAAACGCATGTTATCATTTTCTCTTCAGGTTGGCTTCATGAAGACCGGTAAAGTAATCGCCCTGGAAGTGACGTATTACTGCAACGCAGGGAATTCTATGGATCTCTCACTATCAGTGAGTGTTTTTAATGTTTTTGAAAGACATGAAATGAGCCTGAATCTTACCCTTTCAAGAATCACATATGTAATGTCTGATGTATCTCTATCCATCATTGCATATTTTCAGTTATCAATAATCATGAGATCATAAACTTTAGCATATATGTGATTTTAAATATATTTTCGCAGGGATAGGTTTGACGTAACAAAACATGCATTGCTTTTTCTTTAAGATTTTGGAGAGGGCTCTGTTTCACATGGAGAACTGCTACAATATTCCTCATATCCATGGAACAGGATATATGTGCCGGACGAACTTGCCCTCCAACACCGCGTTCCGTGGGTTCGGGGGACCCCAGGGCATGATGGTAGCTGAGAGCTGGATATGTGATGTGGCAATGGCCTGTGGCCTACCTGCTGAGGAAGTGAGTGATGACAATAATGTTCTTTGTGGTTAAGGTTGCGATTTCAGAAAATACCACTATTCTGAATGTTTAGCATCTGTGGTCTGCAGTGTTGGGCATTTCAGGTCCATTAGCTACAAATCCAGACCAAGGTTTTGTTTCTACCAACCAGCTGAGTA
>JAODKF010006878.1:0-10968 GCA_026779585.1 Mormyrus proboscirostris
GGCTGTGCCTGGATCTTTGTTTTGAAGCGCACTCAGCACATCATGTAGTTCAGACAGAGCTATACCTGTGTCCGCGTGGGGTGGGATGTAGACCGCTGTGGCGATGACCGAGGTAAACTCGCGGGGCAGGTAGAAAGGGCGACACTTAATGCTCAGATATTCCAAATGAGGCGAGCAGCCGCTGGAGAGAGTAGAAATGCTCCTGACATCGCACCACTTTCTGTTGACCATGAGACACACTCCTCCACCTTTGGTTTTGTTTGACTCTTCCGTTCTGTCCGCGCGGAACACTGAGAATGAGTCCGACGGAGTTACAGCACGGTCCGGCACGATGGGGGTCAGCCATGTCTCAGTGAAGCACAGAATGTTACAGTCCCTCATGTCTCGTTGGAAAGTAACTCTGGCCCTTAGGTCGTCCAGCTTGTTCTCCAGTGATTGTACATTAGCCAGCAGGATACTGGGCAGTGGTGCACGGTGCGCTTGCTGTCTCAGCCTGTTTCGGACGCCAGCGCGTGTCCCCCGGCGTTTCTTTGTTCTGCGCCCCGGGCGAGCGTCGCGTCCATTGTTGTTGTCCGAGCTGCGCAGTATCTCAGTCGGCCACGACGGGTCAGGTTTAAAAGTGTCCGAGATTAAATGTGCAAAGTTATTGCCAATGTTGAGAAGTGTTCTGCTATCATAAACTATTAAACCGGCTGACTTTGGTACGTGAAACAAAACAATAGATAAATAAAAAACTAAAAAAGAGCTTAGTCTGAGCGGAGCGGTCAGGAAGGCGTCTGGACGTGGCCGCGCCAGCTTAGTAATGTTTTTTATTAATGCAATTGAAATTTTACCGTCATTTTAAAGACATTTTAAAATGTTAAAGGTAACACTAAATGGTGTGGACCCATATAGACACCATGCAGTGCTAATTTAACACGCACATTTGCTGTGTACATAAAATACCAAAATGTTGTGAACACATGTGAATTACAATAATAACGCATAATGAATGAAAATATTTTGCTGAAAAGACGTAAAAGTTATTTTCTTCTGTTACGCCTCACAGAGTACGGAGCAGAGAGAGAAGCGCAGGAAACGGGTAGTCGGGCGAACACGGGGTTTATTTGAGGCTGATGACAGGCACAGCACATAACAATACAATGACCGGACTGGGGAAACAAACGGAAACGCGGACTAAATACAATGGACTAATGACAATAATCAGGAACAGCTGTTAAACACGGGGAATCCACACGGGGTTGATGAGGGGGCGTGGCACAGGAGAGGAGCGGACGATCGGGGCATGATCTTCATTAATCATTTTGCATTCATTTGGGTTTACAAATTGAAAATAAATCAACTGTTGTCTGGAACTGAAACCACTGGCTGCCAGGAAAATGGGAGAGTTGTTTTGCTCTAAATTGTAATGATGGGAAAGAAAAATTCTATCCAATATTCAGTTATACTGTTTAATTGTGTAAAATTCACCTGCTGTAAAAACAGGTATTTTTCTTTAAAAGGATTTTTGAAAAATATTTTGTTTATAGCCCGACTGTTATGCACTTTTTAAAATGTGCTAGCTGTTGCTCAGTGGAATTTTGGCAACTTATCAACATATAATAAATCAACATATACAGCAGTTGGACCCATACACTGTGCCAGTGTTAAATTAACACTGTGTGGTGTTTATATGTGTCCACACGATTCACTGTTATCTGTAACACTTTACAGTGTGTAGTGAGTGTTATGTTTTACGATGTCAATATTTATTAACTCTTATAGTGTTCAATTTACACCATAGGGTGTTAAGTCAATGAGTCTCCACATATCTGCCCCATTTTAATGTGCACAAGAAGTCTAGGATCAGAATAGCCATCCCAGATTTACCCACCAAATAACTGTGTTTTACAAACTGCAGACTTTAAGTTGATTTTAAAATTTCAGTTACATTAATAAAATCTATTGATTTGAATGTCAGATTTTTCAGTACACCGAACTTACACCAAATGGGTTAATTAAACTCTTTTTTCAGTGCAATTTTTTTAAAGTTGGTCCAGCAATTGTCTTTTTTCAGTGTACTCAGCTACTCTCTGCAGGTCGCACTCTCTCCGTTTTGTAATTTGCTAACTTATGAATAAATATTTACTGTAGAATATTTACAAGTACAAAGTACAAGTTCAAATCCCAAGTATGGTATAAATTTGCATTTCTATCAGTTAAAATTACTGTATTTTAACCATCTTTTCTGAAAATGTTTTTCACTGTTAAATAACCGGTTTTGTCTGACACCCCTGCTGCCAGACTTTTGACTGTCATTTTACAATAGATTTTTTTACAGTGTATGCGAACAGGCGAAGCATATCATGGTTGTAGCATATCAAGTCTATAAAGTAAAGTATAAAAACCTATAAAGTAAATATTTGTAATCAAATAAATTTGTTTTGTCATTCAAAGTAGGTCTAATAGGATTTTTTAAATTTCACATAACGCTGTCAGTGAAATTTTATTTTATAGAGACGCAGCAGCAGCATCAACAGAAAAAAATTGAGGATTTTAAAACGTAGATGCTTAGCCTGTATATTCTTTAGGCTATTAAGCCCACTGATTCCTTTATTTTTAAGCCTATTTTTCTGTGGAATGGAATTAGGGAAGGAAATGCTATGGACTTGTACCAACCAGCACTTCCACAACTGAGGAGAGTTCTTTGGGAATACACATCTATAAGAACTACACTACTCAGACTAACTGGCATAAATAGACCCAAAAAACTAAGAGCAAATCGTAGTAAAGACTAATATCAGTGCCATACCAGCTTTGCTCATGATGGGTTTCAGAAATTAAGCTTGATGAAAATCTGGATATTAAATAAGCAAAATGATTTGATTTGTTCTCATATCCCAAGTTGTAGTCTAAAAGCAATAAGGCCACTGTAGAATATTTACTGTGCACACAGTAATATTGAACCTTCACAGATACTGTAGTCTTTACTTTACATATGCGCAGAGGTTAAGCGCTCTCTCTCAACATGTTACCAGGCACTGCTATGTCGCTGTTCAGACCACGTACGCGAAAAGGCGGGAAAACGATAATGCAAAGTTTGATAGCAGACAAAACAATAACACCACACAATTCATTACTAGTTGCGGTAATTGCAGTAGTTGTCACGTGGCAAAGTGGAACAAATGCCCCGCTTTTGGTCAACAGTGTAATGCGTGAAAAAGATGAACCACTTCAGCAAGTGTTGCAAATCCAAGCCTCAAATTGACGTGCAAAGGCAGAGGAGATCTGTCCACCAGGTGGTTACGAATGGTCTAATGATGATGAGACTTACTATGTATTTACCTGTCGATTCTACCAATGCACAAGGTCATGACAAGGACGAATCAAATGACACTATTGTTGAAATGAAAGTTGACAAATGCAATGTTCTCTCAGTAGCGATTTTTGAACAAGTGAGGAAATGTGAACAATTAAAGCTCTGCAGTAAGCCCACCAACCTAGTAGCATATGGTGGAAGCAAGATTAAAACTGCTGGATTTGTTGACCTATGCTGCCACATAGGGGCTAAACAATATAATATACCCTTCTATATTATCAATGAGAATGTACTGCCACCGCTTGGACTAAGTGCCTCCCTGGAGATGGGGCTTGTGTCACTCAGCAAAGAAGTTCACCAAGTCAGTAGCAACACAACTATAGATTTGTCCCAGAAAATCAGAAATGAATATATTGACCTGTTTTCAGTTGAATTAGGAAAGCTACCAGTTATATAGTCAATGACACTCGACCTAGAGGTGAGACCAGTAGTTTGCCCTGCTCACCGCATTCCTGTACCCATGAAAGACAGGGTTAAGGCGGAATTGGACAGGATTCAAGAGTTAGGTGTTATCACACCAGTCTTGGAACCTACGGACTGGGTATCCTCCATGGTTGGCACCAAAAAAAAAGACAAACAGGAGATCAGAATATGCATCAACCCAAAAGACCTTAACACTGCTCTAAAAAGGCCACATCACCCAATGCGCACAGTAGACGATGTCTCCTCACAAATGGCTAATGCTACTGTATTTTCAGTTTTAGATGCTAAGAACTCATTTTGGCAGATTTCCCTGAACCACAAATCCTCCCTGCTTACTACTTTCAGCACATGTTTTGGTCGTTACAAGTTCCTGCAAATGCCGTTCGGTGACTGGTGCCATACTTTTCACCCACGGTAATACCAAAGGTGGTTCTCAGACCAGTGTTTGTTGACCGGTTCTTATTCTGATTGAAGAAACCTAATGCATTCATGCTGGAATAAATACATCTATAACAATAGTTTTTAAATGTTCTCTAACTTACATAAGCACAGCTCTTTGGTCATCAAGAACCGAGCTAAAACAAAGCTTATATAAAAAGAGAAAAGGCTATGTTAGTCTGAGTCTTTCTTATTATAGTGGGTTAGTAAAACACAGCAGCTGAATGCCTAAATGAGTTCAAATGAGAGTACATTAAAATGGGGTGGATCCCTCCTGGAGCCGACACCTTATCGTGGTGGAGGGGTTTGCGTGTTCCAGTGATCCCAGGGGCTAAGTTGCCAGGGGTTTCATGCCCCTGGTAGGGTTACCCAAGGCAAACAGGTCCTGGGTGAGGAACCAGACGAAGTGCGGCTCATACAACAACTATGAAGAAAAAGAAAATGAAACCACGGAGTCCTTTGCCCGGACGCGGGTCACCGGGGCCCCCCCCCTGGAGCCAGGCCTGCGGTTGGGGCTCGACGGCGAGCGCCCGGTGGCCAGGCCTGTGCCCATGGGGCCTGGTCGGGCACAGCCGGAACAAGGCACGTGGGTCCCCCCTCCAATGGGCTCACCACCCATAGGAGGGGCCATAGGGCTTGGGTGCAATGTCAGCTGGGCAGTGGCTAAAGGCGGGGACCCTGGCGGTCTGATCCACGGCTACAGAAGCTAGCTCTGGGAACATGGAATGTCACCTCTCTGAAGGGGAAGGAGCCTGAGCTGGTGCGCAAGGTTGTGAAGTTCCGGCTTGACATAGTCAGGCTCACTTTGACGCACGGCTTGGACTCTGGAACCAGTCTCCTTGAGGGGGGTTGGACCCTCTTCCACTCTGGAGTTGCCCGTGGGGAGAGGCGCCGAACGGGGGTGGGCATACTTATTCCCCCCTCGCTGGGCGCCTGTACATTGGGGTTTAACGCAGTGGACGAGAGGGTAGCCTCCATTCGCCTTCAGGTGGGGGGACGGGTCCTGACTGTTGTTTGCACTTATGCGCCAAGCGGAAGTTCAGAATACCCACCCTTTTTGGAGTCCGTAGAAGGGGTGTTGGAGAGCACTCCTCCTGAGGACTCTCTTGATCTGCTGGGGGACTTCAATTTCAACTCCTACCTCCGGCAGAACTTCTCCCGTGTCCCGGGGGACACGGGGGACATTGGGTCCGAATCGGCTATGTTCCGTGCCTCCATTGTGGAGGTGGCTGACCGTAGCTGTGGCCGTGAGGTGGTCGGTGCTTGTCGTGGATGCCATCAAGCTGAAGAAAGAGTCCTATCAGGCACTTTTAGCCTGTGGGACTCCAGAGGCAGCTGATGGCTACCGGCAGGCCAAGCAGGCTGAGGCTTCAGCGGTCGCTGAGGCAAAAACCCGGGTGTGGGAGGAGTTTGGTGAGGCCATGGAAAACGACTTCCGGACGGCTTCAAGGCGATTCTGGTCTACCATCCGGCAGCTCCGTGTGGGAAAGTGGTGCAACATCAGCACTGTATATGGTGGGGATGGGGTGCTGCTGACCTCAACTCGGGACGTTTTGGGTCGGTGGAGGGAGTACTTTGAAGACCTCCTCAATTCCACCAACACGCCTTCCAATGTGGAAGCGGAGTATGGGGACTTGGGTGTGGATTCCCCTATCTCTGGAGAGGAAGTCACTGAGGTGGTTAAAAAGCTCCTCAGTGGCAGGGCCCCGGGGGTGAATGAGATCCGCCCCGAGTTCCTTAAGGCTCTGGATGCTGTGGGGCTGTCTTGGTTGACATGCTTCTACAGCATCGCATGGACATCGTGGGCAGTGCCTCTGGATTGGCAGACCGGGTGGTGGCACCCCTCTTTAAAAAGGGGGACTGGAGGGTGTGCTCCAACTACAGGGGGATCACACTCCTCAGCCTCCCGGGTAAGGTCTATTTGGGGGTTCTGGAGAGGAGGGTCCGCCGGATTGTCGAAACTCAGATCCAGGAGGAACAGTGTGGTTTTTTCCCTGGCCGCAGAACAATGGACCAGCTCTATACTCTCTGCAGGGACATTCGACCGTATCCCTCGGGGAGTCCTGTGGGGGGTGCTCCGGGAGTATAGGGTTCTGGGCTTTTTTTTAAGGGCTGTTCGGTCCCTATATGACCGGTGCCAGAGTCTGGTCAGCATGAGTGGCAATAAGTCGGACTCATTTCCGGTGAGGGTTGGACTCCGTCAGGGATGCTCTTTGTCACTGATTCTGTTCATAGCTTATATGGGCAGAATTTCTAGGCGCAGCCAGGGCATTGAGGGTGTCTGGTTTGATGACCTCAGGATTACTGTAGGTCTCTGCTTTTTGTGGATGATGTGGTCCTGTTGGCTTCATCAGAACGTGACCTCCGGCACTCACTGGGACAGTTCGCAGCCGAGTGTGAAGCGGCTGGGATAAGAATCAGCACCCCAAATCCAAAACCATAGTCCTCAGCCGGAAAAGGGTAGTATTCTCTCTCCGGGTTGGGGATGGGGTCCTTCGCTAAGTGGAGGAGTTTAAGTATCTCGGGGTCTTATTCACAAGTGAGGGGAAGATGGAGCGGGAGGTCGACAGGCAGATCCGTGCGGCATCTGATGATGCGGGCGCTGCATTAGTCTGTCATGGTGAAGAAAGACCTGAGCCAAAAGGCAAAGCTCTCGATTTACCAGTCCGTCTATGTTCCTCCCTTCACCTGTGGTCAGAAGCTGTAGGTAGTGACCGAAAGAACAAGATCCCGGGTAGCAGAAGATATGTAGAATATGTCTACAGGTTGACTTAAAAATAACTTTAGACTTGTTAAGAGGAATGTACTGTAGAAAGATTGCATTGGAGGCTAAAGATGACATTAAATGTTTCTTTCAATACTTCAACTCCAAAAGAGCTCTAAAAGCCAAAATCACTAATCTGCCGGAGAGTAATGGTCTTATAATTGAATATTAGATCGATATAATAAATCAGTTTAATGATTATTTTACATGGGTGTTCACAATAGAGAACACAAGTAATGTGCCACCATTTAGTACAAATGCAGCGTCGTCTATGACTAATATATGTATATTAGAGGCTGACGTGGTACTAAGCCTAGCGAAGCTCAAAATATAGAAATCGCAGGGCCATGATGCCATCTTACCTATAGTTTTAAAAGAGATGAGGGGTATTACTATCCAACCTTTAACTTTACTATTTCAGACATCCCTATCTACTGGTGTGGTACCTTCAGATTGGAAGCATGTTAATATAACACCCATATTCCAAAAAGGGATAGAAGTAATCCAGCAAACTGCAGGCTAATCAATTTAACTTGCATAACTGGAAAAGTAATGGAAGCTACAATCAAAGTGAAAATGGTACAGATTATCTAGATTCTAATAACATTCTGAGATTGTCATGTCCACGGGAAGACTGGCAGGCAGGAAATGGGGAAGGATCAGGGAAGATGGCAGGATACGAGGGGTTTATTAAACAGACAAGGCAAACAGAGACGAACATCAATGACTGATCTAGCGAAACTAACTCAGACGCGAATTGAAGTACACAGGACAGGTTGAACATAACAGGCAACAGGTGTTCACAATCTGGGATTAACCCCAGGTTAATCCATGACAAACGCCCCCCCCCCCCCAAAAAAAAGGGGAGGCGATGGAGGAGATGATACCGGGGACACCGGACCTGAAAAACCAAGCAAAACATCGAGAGATGGGGAACAGAACAGAAACACAGAACAAGCATAGGGGCAGAAACTATGACAAGATCCGCCACAGAACAGGGAATGCAGACAGGCAGACCAAGAAAGGAGACACAGAGGGCACAAAGAACGGAGGAACAAAAGGGCCAGAAGTGAACGGAGGTGTGAGAGGGGGACAAGGAGCAAAGACAGGCAGGACATAGGCTCAAGGAGCAAATGGAGGATGCTAAACAGGAAAGGTTGGGGGACAAAAGGGAGCCTGAGAGAACCCAGGTGGGCGAAGGAAGGCAGGCGGAGGGGCCGCAGGCGACAGGGAGGCAGAAGCAGGAGGGGACTACAAAGGGGGCAAAGAGACAGACGGAGTGACCGACAGAGGAAACGAGGCAACACCAAGCCGGAGCAGGGGGACCCGGAGGCATCCGACGAGGCGCCGTCGGAGGGACTGCAGGAGGGTGACGAGGCACCGGAGGGGGACCCGGAGGCGACAGCGAGCTGGAGCCACAGGAACCACAGGCAGCCACCGAGCCACAGCCAGGGGACGCACGGGCGAGCCAGGGGGCAGGGCGGGTGGGACGTGACCCCTGCGGAGGTATCCCCTGCCCTTTCAAAAACACCGAAAGGCGAAAACCTGTCTGGGTTCCACCATGTTGGGGCGAAGGAGTCATTAAGGAGGTCCCCGAGGGGTCCCACTCTAGCTCCTCCTCCAAGGAGGAAGGAGCAGCGGTCAGATAGTCCGGGACCTCCTTGGGGACAGGAACTGGGGCCCTCGGCCCTGGGGCAGTAGTCACAGGCACGGACGTTGCCGGAGGCAAAGCAGTAGCCTCGGACGGAGCAGGAGGCAGAGGCCTAGGAGCCTCGGGCGGAGCAGGAGGCGGCGCCAGGACAGTGGGCGCGCAGCTGCAGGTGGTGCCGGAACCCCGGCCACATGGGGCGGCGCGTGAGACAGCCAGGCAGGCAGGACAGGCAGAGCCGGAAAGACAGGCGGAGCCGCCTTTGGCGAAGCAGGAGCCTCAGAGGGCGGCACAGCTACGGGCGGTGCAGCAGGGAGCTTGGGCGCCAACTCTGGGCCAGCAGGGGGCGTCACAACAGGTGCTGCAATAGGCAGGAGAGGAACGTTGGGCGTAGCGGCTGCAGCAGGCAGTGCAGCAGGCGTAGCGGCTGCAGCAGGAGGTGCAGTGGGCGTAGCTGCCATCGGGACCACAGGCAAGACTGCTGCAGATAGGGAGGTTGCAGGCGAAACAGGCAAGACAGGCAGATCGGGCACCTCAACCAGCGCATCCAGAGTTGGCTCTTCCTGGAAATGCGTGGTCCATTTAAGAAATAGCGGGACCCATGGGATAGCGTCCAGGACGGCCCGGACTCCCTCATATTCCAAGTGACCACCCTGGAATATGTAGGCTGCTGGTGACAGCTGCTGCAAGGCTGCGATCTCCCCGGCTGGCTTCTGTAACGGGAGGGGCTCCTCCCAATATTCAGCGGGGAGAACGGCTGCTGAAAGAAAACAAGCCCCCAAACCGATCGTCGGGGCATCTTCCTCCGCTTTGGCTTGCCTGCTCCTCTTCTTTCTCTGGCTCGTGGTTGTTGGTGGAGGAGGTGCCGTTTCCTGAAGGACAGCTGGCGGGTTTAAAAACAAACGGCTGTCTGCAGCTATCTGTGACCGGTCTGCCTCTGCTGCCACGCTTCTGAGCTGCTGTAGATTTAAACGAACCTCCTTTGCAAGGAAGGCATCCTTTCCCAGGTATGAGCAGCGAGTGCACATGCTGCAGGGTCCTCCCTGATCTCGGGCTGCTGGATCCAGTATCCAGACTCAGCAATTAAGGCGCTGTATTCAGCTGTGGAGAGCTGATTTCGGAGATCAGTCATTCTGTCACGTCCATGGGAAGATGGGCAAGCAGGTAGGATATGAGGGGCTTATTAAATGGAGAAGACAGACAGAGACGAACATCAGTGATTGATCTAGTGGAACCAACTCAGCCACGGACTTAAGTACACTGGACAGGCTGAATATAACAGTCAACAGGTGTTCACAATCCGGGATTAACACAAGGTAACGAGGGGGGCGTGGCACACAGGAGGATCGAATGAGCAGGTCATGATAGGGATAGCTAACATATATTTAGGAGAGGCAGATCCTGTTTAACTAATCTACTTGAATTCTTTGAGGAAGCTACAAAAGAAATTCATCACAAAAAGGCAGATGATGTGATTTACTTAGATTTTCAGAAGGCCTTTGATGTTGTCCTCCACAAATGGTTCTTGCTTAAGATGAAAGCAGCAGGGGTTTTAGTACTGTAACTGCAGCTGCTTGGATCGAAAACTGGTTAACAGACAGGAAGTGTGTAGTTATTAGAGGCACAGTGGGCCTGCGTTCATAGTGGGGTACCACAGGGTTAAATTTTAGAACTGTCATGATCCGCTCCGTCCGATCCTCCCGTGTGCCACGCCCACCTCATTACCTTGTGTTCCTGCCCGACTGTTTTCACCTGTGTCCTGTTAATCCCCGGTTTGCTGTGTATATCAGTCCCCGTCTTCCTGAGTCCTGCGTCGGTCATTGTGGTAATGTCACGGTTTTAGTGTCTGTCTACCTGTTCTTTGCCAAATAAACCCCGATTCCCTGAAGCTCTGGCTCTGCTCGCCTCCTTCCCCGCTCGCCTGCCTGCCAAACGTGACAGAATGACCGACCTGCAAAAGGACGCACCGCGGCAGGGTGTTGCGCTCTGGCTAACCCTGCTGCAGGAGGTGGCGGACTGGCAGGAGCTGCCAGAGGTCCGTGAGAAGCCCTGCTTACTCGCCCTCGCGGACCGGAGCTGGGAGCTTCTGCAGGGAGTAACCCAGGAGACGGAGGAGCAGGACTTGGCGGAAGTTCGCTCCCTGCTGCAAGAGCTCGCCCGCTGGACGGGGAAGAGACGGCCCCAGCCGCTCGTCTTCGCTGAGGCATCCTCGCCTCCAGCTACACAGAGCGGGCGGCGAAAGAAGAAGAGGCGCCAGAGGAAGGATGAGGATGCCGCCCCGACGATCTTTGTGGGGGCGTGCTACCTCTCCGCCGCCCCGCCTGCAGCTGAGGACTC
>JAODKF010006879.1:0-10957 GCA_026779585.1 Mormyrus proboscirostris
TATATATATACACACACACACACACAAGTTTATTTTTTTATCACAATATAATTTATTAGTATATACAAGTCATTTGATGTGTCCAGCAAGATCCATTGTTCAAAAATGTACATAGATCTAATACAATGGAATCTGTGCTCATGAACAGAACCAGTGAACCCATAGGCTTACATAAACTTTTTAAAATCTGAATGACCTAACTAAAAAGATATTTTATATTTCAACGCACAAGATAAAATCAATTATTTCATTACTAGTTCCCATTCTCTATGCATATGTATCACTAAAAAAGGAAGCATCTGGTATCTGACAACAAATCAAACATCTCCACCAGTGTTACAGCCATAATATATATATTAATAGATTTTCTGAGAAACTAAACGTACAGAATATATGAAGTGACTCCTTCTTGAAGTCTCCTTATTAGAATAGCGATATTTCATTAACCACCTACCCCATCTCACTTTCTATGGCCCACAGTCATGTGACTATTCTGATGAGGTTCAAACTGTTGCCTCTCCAGTCACAGGCTGAAAATCCAGCAAATACAGACGTCTTTTTAGAAAACACTTAAAATACAAAATATTCTAAGCATATATACATACAGGGGTTGGACAATGAAACTGAAACACCTGGTTTTAGACCACAGTGGTGGGCAGTGGTGGCCTAATGGTTAGGGAAGTGCACTTGTAATGAAAAGGTTGCTGATTTGAATCCCTGACCACTGAGGTTCCCTGAGCAAAGTACTGCTCCAAAGCACTGAATTAGCTGCCCCCTGCTATGTCATGATGTTACATATGGGTTAAATGCAGAGGACACATTTTGTTGTTGTGCACTGTGTGCTGTGGTATGTCGACAATGATCACTGATCTCTAAATTATAATTCTTATTGGTATGGTGTAGAACCTCCTTTTGCAGCCAATACAGCATCAGTTCATCTTGAGAATGACATATGCAAGCCCTGCACAGCAGCCAGAGTGATTTTGAGCTCTTCCTATTGCAGAACATTTCCTAAACCAGAGTGATGCTGGTTTAGGAAAACCTTTCCTGACTCACTCATCCAAAACACCCCAAAGTGGCTTAATAATATTCAGATCTGGTGACTGTGGAGGAAATTCACTGTCATGATCATCAAAACACTCTGTCGTCTGTGTGTATATGTGCATTATCATTCTGATGCATATCACCTTGAGGATGCAATGTTTGAACTACTGGGTGAACATGGTCCTCCAAAATGGTTTGGTAGTCCTTGGCTGTGACGCGCCCATCTAGAACAAGTAGTGGGCCTGGGCAGGGGTGGCCAATCTTATCCGCAAAGGGCCGGTGTGTGTGTGGGTTTTCACTGCAACTCCCTAATTAGATTACTAATTAGAGGACCGATTGCCTGAAGAGTCCTCACACCTCGGTTTGAACAGCTGACTTACAGGTTATCTCAAAAACTGCATACATACCAGCCCTTTGCAGATACGATTGGCCACCCCTGGTCAAGGGAATACCATGATATTTGCAGCCCAAACCATCACTGATCCACCTCATGCTGCACTCTGGGTACGTAGCAGTCCAGGTAGTAAGCCTGTTTGGGTCTTATCCACACCGTAACTCTCCCGGATGGGGGAAAGACAGTAAAGGTGGACTCATCAGTGAACAATACATGTTTCACATTGTCCACAGCCCAAGATTTGCACTGCTGGCACCACTGAAACCGACCACTGGCATTGGTAAGAGTGATCAAAGGTCTGGCTTCAGCAGCCCGACCATGAATATTGACCCTGTGGAGCTTCCAACGAACAGTTTTCGTGGAAACAGGATAGTTGAGGTGCAAATTTAATTCTGCAGTGAGTTGGGCAGTTGTGGTTTTATGGGTTTTTGGATATAATCCAGGTTAGTGCCCAAACATCCCTTTCAGACAAATTCCTCTAGCATGCACAGTTACTCCTGTTGGATGTGGTTAGTCCTTCATAGTGGTATGCTGATTTTCCCGTGGATAATGTGGCTCTCGATATGCCAAAGACTTACTGTCCTGGTCAGAGATGCGCCAGCAAGACATGGATTTGAACTCTGATGTCTCTCACATTATGTTGTGTGGATCGCAATGTTTTGTGTACAGCTGTGCTATTGATCTGCCAATTCATTCTTCTCACTCTATTCTTACTGACGGAATATGCAGCCAGTGAAGATTGGCCACCAGGTCACGCATATATAGGCATGAAACCTCAAACACTATACTGGCCAGTGATTGTTTGATTGTCCAACCCCTGTATGTATACATATTTACAATTTTGCACAATTAAATATATGTATATATTTGGGGCTTAAAAACATGTGCAAACTGAGGGGAATCACAAAGCATTAGCAGGCAGGGGCTGCAAGACTGAAAATATAAACGTTCCATCAGAAAAGAGCGGTGGGATTGGCCCTGAAGATGGTCTCTGCAGCTACTCCATGGCGCTGTCTTTCTCCCTATTGCGTTCCACGTGCAGCAGGTACAGAAGAACAGCGGTGACGATCATCTCTATCAGCGTTATGCCCAGGATGACAGCTTGCACGCGCATGACGTCCTGTGGAAAAGGCCAGCTCATATATGTCACAGCTCGAACTTCCAGTACAAGCTTGCATGACTGACGTGAACATGTGCACTACTGATTACGCAAAATGTGATGGATTTTTAAAATTTATATTTCTGAAACATAGACTGAATCTCCGTTACTCTTACATGGGTTATGTTAATATTTTAGTTGCTTTTATGAAGTCTCACTTTAATAAAGTAGTATTATTCTGTCTGTTAGTGTTGCACTGGGGGGGGGCTCTGTGAGTACCATTACCTTAGTTAAGTACCAGTTCCAGCTTTCCCAGGTTTGTGTGATGTTCCCATATTGTTCCAGTGTCCCATAGTTTTCCACCTGAGGTGGAAACACCAGCATCTGCAAACATACATAGTGTGGGCCCTGTGATGAACTGGCATCCTATACAGTGTGTACCCCAGCCTTGTGCCTTGTGCCCCCCCCCCATTCACCTTGAACAGGATACTGTAAGTAAATGAAAAGTTCTCTTGTTCTCTTTAAGGTATATTCAGGGTTTCGCTAGTTTTTTTTTTTTTTAATTTGGGCATTTGTGTCTATCTTTTTGATCTGATAAAGGGCAATAAATGTAAGTAATAAATGTAATTGCAATGTTTGAACTACTGGGTGAACATGGTCCTCCAAAATGGTTTGGTAGTCCTTGGCTGTGACGCGCCCATCTAGAACAAGTAGTGGGCCTGGGCAGGGGTGGCCAATCTTATCCGCAAAGGGCCGGTGTGTGTGTGGGTTTTCACTGCAACTCCCTAATTAGATTACTAATTAGAGGACCGATTGCCTGAAGAGTCCTCACACCTCGGTTTGAACAGCTGACTTACAGGTTATCTCAAAAACTGCATACATACCAGCCCTTTGCAGATACGATTGGCCACCCCTGGTCAAGGGAATACCATGATATTTGCAGCCCAAACCATCACTGATCCACCTCATGCTGCACTCTGGGTACGTAGCAGTCCAGGTAGTAAGCCTGTTTGGGTCTTATCCACACCGTTTATCTTTTTGATCTGATAAAGGGCAATAAATGAAAGTTTGAAAATTACCTTTCTTGAATTCCAGAAGTGCATATCAATGGACAACAGTATGATGCCAATCCCAGCAACCAGAAAACTGCCCATATTAGCAAAATATGTGACCTGGGAGAAATGACCAAAAAATCCATTATTCTTGATAGGTACATACAAGTGTGTGCTTCCAGAAATCAAATACTATAAGTTGTACTTCCAGTTATACATTAGATTCTAGTTTCACAATTTGCTTGAAAATATATGACCTGCTTTCACATTGAAGTACCATTAATGACCATGGTGAATTGCACCAAACACCAAATGAAAGCGGTTTGCATTATGCAATTGTATGACTAATTGTACGACGTTTGCATGTATTATTATACAGTGGATCCAAATTAGAGAAAATTTTTGTATAGTTTACAAAGTCACAGCTTTGGAATCTGAATTCCAAGTTATTCTAACATGAATAGAAGGCATGTACTTTAATCATATTTCATCAGTGAAAACTATCGCACATCATAAAATAAAAGGTTAAACGAGAAATTCGTAGAAGGTCTACAATCACAGTTAGAATTAGAATTGCAATACTTGAATTTTTGGTTATAATCTGAAATATCTTGGCATATCTGGCAACCTCAATCTATTTGGCAACATTGGCAGGCATTTTGCAAGATGGTGGGCCTCTCCAAGTTGACAAAACGCTGTGAGCACCAGGTTGTTCAGGTGAAGGCCAAGGGAAAAACTGGGGAAGATGTTAGTCGCTCTAAGAGCTTAATATTTCAAACACTGAAGCTGTACAAGAAAAGTTCATTTAAGTGTCATAAAAGGCAGGTCATCCACGATGATTGTGCAGTAGAACAGGATGATAGGGAGACTCTCAGTAGGGGATCAGTTCAACACCACAGCTGGAATTGCTCACCAAATCAGTCCTGGACAGGGCAAGAATATATCTTGACAGGGTCTCACCATCTGGGACAATATAGACTGAAAGCCCTTGGCAGTGACTAAGAAGAATAAGAAGGCCAGACTATTTTGATGAGAAGCATGTTTTATGGATAGAGCAGAACTGTTCATTTCAGTGATGAAAGCGAGTTTAACCTTATTGGTTCAGATGGGAAACATCATGTGTGGCATTAAATCGGGGGAGAGACTCCACCAAAATTGTGTGAAGAACTCTGTATAGTTCAGCGGAGTAAGAGTTATGCTGTGGGGTATGTTCTGTGCTGTAGGAGTCCGGTCTCTCACACAGAAACACGACAAGGTGAATGATAGGTATCATATGGCTACATGGTAAGGTGAATGATGGGTATCATATGGCTACATGGTAAGGTGAATGATGGGTAACATATGGCTACATGGTAAGGTGAATGATGGGTATCATATGGCTACATGGTAAGGTGAATAATGGGTATTATATGGCTACATGGTAAGGTGAATAATGGATATCATATGGCTACATGGTAAGGTGAATGATGGGTATTATATGGCTTCATGGTAAAGTGAATTATGGGTATCATATGGCTTCATGGTAAGGTGATTGATAATGGGTATCAGAACCTCTATCAGCAACATGCAGTTCTGTCCCAGAGAGCATCACCTAATCAGCCAGCCATTTTTATCCAAGAAAGTGCCCCATGTCACACTGCAAAATGGGTGAAGCAATTCCACAAAGCTGAGAAGATCGAGGTGATGACATGGCCAGCCCTGAGTCCTGATCTGAACCTATGAATAATCTCTGGAAGGTAACTGGCAACAAAATTATGGCAAACAAACCCATCATAATTACTGAGTTGTGGAAGAAACTGCAAGACGAACAAAATCAAATGAGAGCTGTACAGTATGAGATATTGGGTATTGATATGTCGAAGCTAGGACCACTACACTTATAACTTTCTGAAAGATGTAACTATCAAAAATGTTGAAAAAATTAGTTTGTAGGCTTATTCTGCAATAATATTGTAACTGTTCTCTAACTCTGATCGCAGACCTTTTTTGAAGTCAAGTGTCCAGTCAAATAGTTATACATACAATCCACAGCATATATGGGCACAAAATTCTTGGTAATTATTTGGCATCTCTTGCTTGGCTTTTGTGCATTATATTACTTGTATTAATTTTATTTGATATAAAGTAGCATTGTATACAGGAGTCCTTTACATTTGAATTCTGAAACCAGCATACCTGCCAACACTTCAGATTTTCTCCTCCTTAGATTGCCACCTTATCGTGGTGGAGGGGTTTGCGTGCCTCAGTGACCCTGGGGGCAATAGCCCCTGGTAGGGTCTCCCAAGGCAAAAAGGTCCCAGGGGAGAGGCCAGACAAAGAGAAATCCAAAAAACCCCATGACAAAGAATTCTACCAAGGTCTTGTTTCCCTCGCCCAGACTAGGGTCACCAGGGCCCCACCCTGGAGCCAGGCCTGGGGGGAGGGACCCGTTGGTGAGCGCCTGGTGGCTGGGCCTTAGCCTGTGGGGTCTGGCCAGTCCCAGCCCAAAAGAGGCACGTGGGACTGTCCCCAGGTGGGCCCACCACCCGCAAGTGGAATGTCAGGGGTTCAGTGCATTGTGGATTGGGTGGCGGCCAAGGGAGGCCCTGGCGTTCCGATCCCCGGATGACAAAACTGGCTTTCGGGACATAGAATGTCACCTCTCTGGTGGGAAAGGAGCCTGAGCTTGTGCGCCGAATGAGCGGGTCCAGCCCCTCCCTGCGCCTTCGGGTCGGGAATAGGTCTCTGACTGTCATCTGTCTTATGCGCCGAATGAGTACCCAGTGTTGGACTCCCTGAATGGTGTGCTGGTTAGAGCGCCACGAGGGGATTCCATCGTTTTGCTGGGTGACTTCAACGCTCATGTGGGCAATGACAGTGTGACCTGGAGGTGGGTGATTGGGAGGAATTGCCTCCTTGATCTGAACCCCAGTAGTGTTCTGTTACTGGACTTCTGTGCAATGCATGGTTTGTCCATGATGAATACCATGTTCGAGCATAAGGGTGTCCAGAAGTGGACATGGTACGAACATGCCCAGGGCTACAGGTCAATGATCAATTTCATAATCGTATCATCTGATCTGCGGCCATCTGTCTTGGACACTCGGGTGAAGAGAGAGTCCGGGCTGACAATTGATCACCACCTGATGGTGGGTTGGCTCAGGTGGCTGAGGAGGAAGCCGGTCAGACCTGGTAGGCCCAAGCGCATAGTGAGGGTCTGCTGGGAATGTCTGGAAGAGGCTCCTGTTCGCCAGAGCTTTAATTCGCACCTCCGGCAGAATTCCAACTGCATACCGGGGGAGGTTGGGGATATTGAGTCTGAATGGACACTGCTCTGAACCTCAATTGTGGAAGTGGCCGTATACAGCTGTGGCTGCACGGTGGTCAGTGCCAGTTGCGGCGGTAACCCTCATACCCAAGGGTGGACACCAGAGGTGAGGGGGGCTGTGAAGCTGAAGAAGGAGGCCTACTGGGAATTATTAGCCCAGGGGTCTCCGGAGGCAGCTGACACATTGGTGAGGCCATGAAAAGTGACTTATGGTCAGGCTCAAAAAGGTTCTGCCAAACCGTCCGGAATATAAGGAGGGGGAAGCAGCTCCTGGTTCCTACAATTTATAGTGTGGAGGGGGTGCTGTTGACCTCACCTGGGGACATCACCTGGAGGTGGAAGGACCTCCTCAACCCTGCCTCAGATACATCTGTGCGCACTGCTTTTAAGTTATCCGATGGCACAGAACACGGGGGGCTGGAGTGGACTTGCCCATCACTGGGGCTAAGGTGGCCAGGGTGGTAAAGAGCTACATGGTGGCCGGGCCCCGGGGTTGGATGAGATCCACCCGGAGTACCTAAAGGCTCTGGATGTTGTGGGGCTGTCATGGCTGACACGCCTTCTCAACAGCGCGTGGAGGTCAGGGACAGTGTCGCTTCATTGGCAGACCGGGGTGGTGGTCCGCTTATTTAAAAAAGGGGACCAGAGTGTATGTTCCAACTATAGGGGGATCACACTTCTCAGTTTATGGGTCTCCTAATTACCTAGCCCTCCTCCCACTGTACTCCTGATTTGCCAACGTTCCCCATAAACAGATTTTTATTATCCTGCCTGAAATGCCGTTTACTTAAATATAAATACAGTATAGGCAGGGCCTGCCTGGGGCATAGGTAATATAGGCAAATGCTAAGGGTGCCATCCATCCAGGGGGCGCCACAAACGGAGGAAGAAAAAAAGTGTAACATTCCACTATTCTTAAAACTAGTTGATATTAATGTGTCTTAATATGAAAAGAACTAGCCTACATGAATTTACCTGCTTAGCAAAGGCTATTAAGTAGTACAGGCTGTGTATTACTAATTCCAGACTAACCAACATTTGAGTAAATCCTGTGAAAGCTTAGCTGGTAATTTACAAAACCCTCGCTACACAGGACCTCATAGACCTACCCGTTTTCGTACAATACCAGTGGCATGCATTGCGTGAATGACTGCAGACTATTTAATTGTCCTGAATGGTGTGTACAAACTGAAATAAGACAAAAAGGATAAGGCATGTGAAACATTTCTAGATCAAACAAGGCTGATTCCGGATGAAATTTAAAATCTAAATAAATTGGCTATTTAAAAAAATCAAGCACATATAGAAAACAACAGAACCACGTAATATTTAACATGCCTATCTAAAAGTCTTTTTTTCTTATTTTATGATGAAAGCAACGACAAGTAACACAACACAGGTGACCATGTGTAGTGGGGGGAACCAAAAATTTTTTTCCCAGAGTGAAGGAAAGACGTCAATATTCCTTGGGGGAATAAGGCTTGGCTGTGTGGGTCAGTATTTATCCGATTGCGTGGGGCTGTTTTTTTCATTTTTTTACGCACTTCAAAGAGTATTAGATGTTAACAAAGTTACCACCCTTGAATCGACACCGCTTGCGCCTACATAACTTCAGTTTGCAAGATATTAAATCAGTGGAGCTCACAGCTGTCATCTAATGCAGGACTGGCCAGTCCTACAGGTGGCCACCTAGGGCATCAACTTCAGAGGGGGGTGTCGGCACTGATGCTCACCTAGGGTGCCACATTGGCTAGGACCGATACTGAATACAGGCCTACTCACCTGGAGGAATGCAGGGAATTTGTACAGCAGGAAAGACAATAATCCAGAAAAGAAAAACTGGGGGTGGAAACAACAGTTACGCTGGTCAACTGCTGATTCTCTAAACAGGAAATTTCTCAATTGGACATTACACCATATTTTATGTTTTTATAGTTACATTTTACACAAGTATATTTTGATATTTAAGATCACAATACACATGCAGTACAATACTAAATCAAGCTCACAAAATCCCTAAATTGTACTTTTATTTGTGCTCTCAATTTGCTATTTCGAGCTCTTAAATTAATTAAGTTCTGCCCACGTTTTGGCTCTTTGTGCCCGTAAAACCAGGAGCGGGAATACTGGAACTGCAGTCAAGGCATCCTTACATAGTTTTAAGTATGTGAATACTAGTTGTAAATAAATTGGGTAACGTTTTACTTGATGGGGCCCAAATAATATAGCAGTGGTATTACTTATGCATCAATTAACCACAGACTAAGTCTTAGTTACATACTGATCTCATAGTAATTCATCATTAATGAATCATGACGCATGTTTTCTCTCAAGCAGTTACTATATTGGTTACTATATCTGTTAGAATTCTGTAAGACTTTGTGAACTACTGAGGGAAGTACAGAACGAAAAAGCTGTGAACTACTGATCTCTTGTTTGTTCATTAATGGATCGTGATGCATAATTTCTCAAGCAGGGACTATATTTATTCATGATTTGTTTGGAGTACGAAATGTGACATAATCATAAATAAATCAATAGTAAAACAAATTTATTTAATTTTTCATTCCAATGAAAAATTAAATAAATAATTTTCAGTGCCAAAGACTTATAGAAAAATAAATGTATTTAATTTTTTATTCAAAAGATTTTTTTTTGGCACAAACAGAATCATACATATGAACAGTATAGCGATCTGATGACCTGGAGAGTCGTGCAGTGTGAATGTAGTGTCACCAACATGAACGCCAGCTAGCAAGTCCAGATCAGCGCCCCCTGGCCAATAGTGCTTTACAAAAAGGGTTATTTTTCAAAAAATCTTCAATAGAATAATAAACATTACTGTCGGTTTATTTATTTATGATTATGTCAAATTTCGTCCTCCACAGCTGTACTTAGTAACTGAGTTGTTACTAAGAATATTTTCGCCCCATCAATAAATATGATTTTGCCGACTGAGTGTACGAACCCACCTCCCCAAAGTTGCGTTAGTATCTAAACATAAGAGAATGTATTATGTGCTTCAGTATCAACTGCTAAGGCCTATTCCAGGGTGCTTTTTTGGGGAAAATATATTAGACTGACATGTAAATGAACCTGCAGCGTCGACTCTTAACCTCACGATATATATACTGTGACTTTGGCACATTTACAGAGGTGTGTACATTCCTGGGGTGTAGAAAATTGGGGGAACATGTCCACCCCAGTATTGGCAGAACCCCCTTCCTTACCAATTAATAATAAATAAATGCATAATGAACAGCGCGTTGATCTTATCTTTGATTATGAATCCGCGCATTACTGAGGCCAATTCGCTGTGCATTTAGAGCGCAAGGTCGAAACCTAACAAAGATTGTAGTCATGAATCAGACAAAATCTTTTTATCTTAAGGACCAGTTATTTTTACTTGTTAAAGTGATGTTTGGTTGTGAAAATGTACCCTTAGCGATGTTAGTCTTATTTTAAATGAGCAGCATGAGCCGACAACAGCGATAAGAGACTCAAACAAGAACGTTATGGAGAACACGTTGGAGTGTTAAGAGACAACGTAAGTTATAAAACTTACGAACGACGTAGTGTTAAGAAGGTTTCCGGAAAACGGGCCCTGAACAATCCATGGTAAGCTTGGCCTACATAATGAGCTAACCAATCAAATTTGCCATGTGTTAAGTTACATCCTTTGAATTGGTAAGGTGAATCACCCCTCATCTCCAATAATGGCAGAGAATTGTGCAAAGAGTCAACCGGAGACAGCATTTGAGACAGCACCATCCAGGACGCCAGGATGCTTTAATATGACTCCCTTAGACCATCTCAGTAATGAAAAATTCATTGAGAAATACAGGCTGGCCTACAGATGCACATGGCCTCAGCAAGATGCTGCTGTGTGTATTGATCACATTTCTATTTTCTGTTTTCATTTTATATATATATATATACACAGTGCTTGAAGTGGGAAAAAATAAATTTTCCAACATTTGACATTCTTTAGGATGTGTTGGTTCAAAAACTATTTTAATTTAATCATTCTTCCAAGCAATAACCTATAGGCATAGGCTACT
>JAODKF010006880.1:0-10953 GCA_026779585.1 Mormyrus proboscirostris
CCCTGAAAAACAAATTAGTTCAGGAATAGATATTGCACTTGTGCACCTTTTCAATAATTCATATGCTGAATACGATTTTATGTAGATTTTTTTTTGTGGCTTCAGCCTTAGTGTTTGACTAAGTTATCTTGGAATTTGCAGTTTTGCCATTCCTCACTAAACAGTAATAATTGTAACTTGCACTTCTTTTTGTAAGTTTATATTTTTGAGGATTGATCATGTTCAACTTTGTGTTGATTATACATGGTGCGCATTTACAGGCTCCATTTCATTTCAAATTCACTTCTGTAAAGTTTTTATTTATTTGTTTTTTTTTTTGTTTTTGGAAATGTGATTTTCTATAATTGGATGTCACTGTTTTATAAAATGAACAGTTGGGTAAGTTTTTGGGTTGTGTAAATGTTGAGACTGACCAAGTTAGTATTTGTCACTCACTTGTAGCTCAGACATTAGCATGATTCCGTTTGTATTGATACTGCTGGAAAAAACTTGTTCAACCTGCAATAACAGGTCTTTCTTATTCACAGAGTAATTAATGGCTCAAATAAATAAACGAACAGTAAAAATGTGGTGTTGTAAATGTATTTTATTTTTAAACAGAGGTTGGGGTTATTAGTCATATCTTTTGCTCTTATAGAATTTAAGCATTTATTATAAACTTAATTAAAACATATATATTAAGTTATATATATATTAAATACTTATTGTTCAGTTTAATTAATAAATATGCATTAAACTTACATAATAAATGTATGTAAAACATGTTTTTTATGTTAGAACTCCTTAATTAAATTAGATGGAAATAGGTGTCATAATAAAATTAATTAAATCTGACGTTATTTTTTTGAGTGCATAGTAATGCTAACTGAGATTCATCGCTGAACATGGTATGACGCCACTCATCATCAGTCCATGCCTCCTGGTTATGACACCACTCCAAACACAGCCGTCTCTGACCTGGTGTTAACGGCAGCCTACGCAAGATGGTGAACCTGTAGTCCGGCTGATGCCAGTCGTCGAGACACAGTGTGAGGTGACACGAGATGTTGTAGAGAGTCCAATACCTGTGTCTGGATGGCAGGTGCAGATGTCACGGGGTTCTCTAATTCTTGGTGCACAGTACAACGATCCTCCCTTGGTACACATCCAGCCACTTAAAATGTCCCCTCTAGTCTGGCTGGCAGCCAAATCCCAGCCAAGTCCCATTCAAGTATCAGCTGAAAGGGAGAGCCCCCCTTCTTCTAAGGGGGGGCCTATATTTCACCCTAAACTCGCCCATTCATCCACTTGCAGGGTGAAGACCATTAGATGGCGCTTTCTTTACAAAAACTCCATTTACAGACTCCATTTACATTCACTTACATATGAGCTGTTCTTTTTACAGGGTTGAATGATTGTCCAGCAAACATCTTTTATATGACTTAAAAGTTTATTTATTTATTTATTTAGTGCACACGCTTGAATTTAATTTTGACTTTCTCTAATCCACAAAATGTCAAAATTACATACACCCCACTAACAAATGTCAACAACAAATAAATCGACAACCTTCAGGCATACATCTGGCTGGATATTTGATCTTTTTTTAACAGAATTGGTAGAGTTCATTTAAATTGAACTCTACTCTACTTTTAACTGGCACTTGGAAATTTGAGCACATCTCCCCTATTTTAGCTTCACTACACTGGCTGCCCATTCCTTTTAAGACTCATTTTAAAATACTTTTATTTGCTTTTAAAGCCCTCCATGGCCTTGCTCCAGCCTATCTGTCTGAGCTGCTACAACTTTATACATCAACCCGCTCTCTAAGGGCAGCTGATCATCTGCTCCTGAGTGTACCCAGGACAAAACGTAAAGTTAGAGGAGACCGTCCTTTTGCTGTAGCTGCTTCCAAACTCTGGAACGATTTGCCATTAGATATTAGACAGGCCTCTTCTCTGCACATTTTTAAATCCCGACTAAAAATCTATCTTTTCACCCTGGCTTTTGACACCATGTGAGATGTTGGTTTTAGCTCATTTCTGTTTTAATTTATTTTATTTACTAATTTTATTTTAATATGTTTTATTGGTTTGTTTATTGTCTATTCTTATTTATCCTTTGTACAGCACTTTGGTCCTACGGTATATTGGTTTGTTTTAAAGTGCTTTATTTTAAACTTAGTCCACAAATTTTCAATAGGGCTCAGTTTGTTGGCTTTGAGAAGGCTGTTCTGGTGTGTGTTGTGATCATTGTCCCTGTATCAACTGCCATTGATTGTTGATAGCTATTGATTGATTAAAGAATTTGTAGGTGATTGGGAGTTCATGATCCTCACCTGCTGCAGCAAGATCATTTACATCTGAATGTTGGTGGTGCTCTTAGACTATGAGAATTGCAGTCTTTGAACACTCCAGTGCTTTTTTAATGCCATTCAGTGACTGATGTTGGGAAGACAATGGATATTGACACCTCTGTGTCTCCTGGATTACTGACCCCAAATCTTTTCTGCTACAGGGTTTTACAGTATTGTCTGTCTTAGGTGACCGGAATCTTCATGACATATGTGGGAGCCCTCACATGCCCATTGGTTCCAACATAAGGCGACTGTGACATCAAACCCTACTTGTCTAATAATTGACACTTTCCTTCCATTAGGGACCATATGGGTATTTAATAAAAGTGAAATAATCAGGCTAAAGTCCCCTTCAGAGAGGCAGAGCACAACTTTAAGATATGGCCACGTACGCATGTGGCTCAGAGGACTAAGCCTCTGTGCCATGATCAAAAGGTAGCTAGTTTGAACCCAGCTGTGACTGAATAGTCCAATGTCTGTGGGCCCTTGAGCAAAGTACTTAACCTCTGGCTGCATAGGCAACACTGCAGATGGTTGCCCTTTGCTGCCAAGCCTGCTCTCACCTATGTATGTCTTAGAGAGCAAGATGGAGTAGGTGAAAAGAGATTTTACCCACTGGAATCAATGAAGTATTACTGTTATTAATCCATCAGGTACTAGTGTTTTGTTAGGTCTAATCCATGCAAGACAACTGGCATCCACTTTCCCTGTAGGACTTGTGGGGACATTAGCATAGATAAAACTAATCTCGCATATCTAAAATCAAGTGTGTCAAATCTTCCTGAAACTTCATCAATAAAATATCTATAGAGCAGCTGCAGAGGGTCCATAGGAACATTTCTTAAACTGCCAAAATACCAGCATTATTATCAGATTATTAAAGCATGATTAATATTAAAGCCCCCCTGGTCTTTGATTCATAGTTACTTGTGTGCTCACACAAGAGTTAAAAAAGTTGCAAATCCCTCTTCTACACCAAACAACTTTCATAGTTTCACAAGTAATTATATTTTTAACTATTAAATTTTCTCTGGAATGCATCCAAGCTTTACAGTGTTATATCATTCCCAAAGAGAATCATTAGCAGTCAGAATTAATTTTATTCTCTTCCCAGATTAATTTAATATGATAAATTAATCTTATACCAATACAAACAAACAAAATGCAACATTTGTAGTGTAGGTAAATGGTTCATTTTACTGCACATTGCATAGCAATGCTCTGCAATTTTCACACAAGAGGTATTTATATATACAGGTATTGACTGTTATGACATAAGAAATGGTATTATTCATATTCTGTCATATGTGCTCACTCTCCTACCTGTGCAGGAGTAGTCGTCGACCTTAATGAAGCCAGGCAGGCAGTCACAGCGATAGGTGCCAGGGAGGTTCACACACACAGTGTTGGCATGGCAGTAGTGCATCTGGGTGGAGCACTCATCAATATCTGGGGAAAGAAGCAGATACAACAATCAGTCCTGTTTTACCATTTACACTGAGTTACTGTAAGATATAGGGGCCTCTTAAGCAACAGAAAGCAGCACTGGTGATATGGTGCGGAATTTTCTCTTTAAAATATTTCAGGTGTAGTATTTCATGATGCAAAAATAAAACAGCAAGAATTATTTTGTTCCAAAGTTATACAGTTACACACATTGTACACATTTTTTCTATAAATCAAACATTATTGCTACATTTCTCTCTGTATGAGCCATTCGAAGATGCTAAGAGGGGAGTATGCATCTAACTCTTCTTCTTACTTTACAAATACTGATGACTCATGTCCCAACCGTATCATCTGTATCACTCACACATTTCCAGAACACATTTATTCAATAAATTAAAACTACTTTATCTATGATTAAAAAATACAATTCTGCTGTATGACACTAGTGAACTTCCTGTACAAAAAAAGGGTTTGGAGTTTGATCAAATGGGGACACAGCTGCCATGGCGATGCACAGGATATGTAGAATAATGACATGGTTACTCAAGGAGACTTCAAAACCAATCAGTCATATAAAGCAAGAACTAAATTTGTGAAGAATTAAAAAGAAAATGTTAAGAAATACAAAACTAAAAGTGAAACTGCTGCTCAATTATAAAGCACTTTAATTTTCACGACAGGTCTGAGCTATTGCATTAAGAGAAATTATACAGTAAAGCCATCAAAGTAGCCTGTTATTACAGCCAATAACACAAAAGTAACAAAATGAATACAGTGGCTGTAATTCACTTGTCTTTTTTAAAGCCAAATACATCCAAATTGCGCACAAATAAATAGGCTGCATGATTGTGACAGCTTGTTACTCCTGCTCTACCTGGATGACTCAGCCTTAATTTACTGGGCTATTGAACGTCTGAAGGACTATTGAAGGACCTGTGATGGTGGGATGCTGTTTGACAAGCTCCTGGACTGTGTAACATACGGAGAAAACCTCTGCAGACCACGCTGCCTCCTTTCATGAAGAACACTCCCCAGAGTCAGAAGCTGTGTTTGCTCCTCAAAGGAGCATCAGGGGAACAGAACACAAGCATGCATGCATGTGCAGTAGAAATCAAGGCCGTACGAACATGAAGAAATATGATTTAACTGAAGATAATTAATGACCTTCCATCCATTTCCTGCTGTTAATGTACCTTGAAAGTGAGCCATATAGTATATTTCATCTCACACCCAATTCCACATGCATTAAGGGAAGCGGCTGGACATTGAGAGTAAAAGGTTACAGCATCCATAAAAAGCAATCTAGAAAAGTCTAGACGCATTTTTCCTTTCATTTTGCAGTGATGGTAGGACTCTTCTTATAGAGCATCCCCAAGTTTAAAATGAACAGGCGCGCGCTCTTCAGCTTTACCATATGCCATTTATGTCTGTGCACATATTTTACCTGACTACAGAATGTCTGCATGCAACAAAGAAATCAGAAGCTACTTACACATTGCCTTGTAAGTGCTGTTTCTTTTTAATGTTAATAAATAAGAAGGGGAAAGGTGACAGTGTACTGAATGTACAGTGTATATCCATAAATATGTTACTGAGAGGGGACTGACCACAATAAAAACAACTTTCTGGCAACTGTCTCGTCAATGTCAAATTTTGTTGTGATATTAATCCCATCTCTCTGTGCATTTCTGACACTGAGCATACAGTGCCAGATAAAGATTTCTGGCAGAGCAGTAGACTGTCATTTCAAACTATGACAATTAATTTCTCTAGGTTGTTTGTGTCTGACATTTTATTTATTTCCTGGGAGGGTATAACCAAAAAGAGCTGTGAAGCAGATAAAAAGAACTGGAAAAAAACTTTTTAAAAATAAGTAAAAATGTTACCATATGATTAAGGGGAGACCTATTCAAATGATAAAGTTGGTCTAAGAAAATATAAGCTCAGCTGCCACTGAACAAACTGTTTAAATTGTTTTTTTCCCCAAAGTTATCTGAAACTAATTAAAGCAAGCAGTTACTTGAGGATGGACACAGATGAAAAAGTATATACCACCTACCGTAAAAGATGGAAACAAATAACCACAAGGCCTATTTGAGCAGACCGTGTGGTTGTGGTCATGCTGCACCAATCTGAGGTCTGTATCCATGCTATGAAATACTGCTACTGACTGATTAGTCACCAAGATCCTTAATTTGCAAATCTCCAGAGATAAATTCACCACAGGACTGGTTTCATACCACAAAACCTTTTTGGAGACACTTCTATTGATGTCATTGAAGACCTCAATGGACATCCATGCCCTTCTGCCCTGGTGTGTATTAACAGGATGAGTTAAAGTAGATTATTTTAATTCTCATGTTCTCTCTCATTTATCTGGCATGCAGAGGTTTTTCATGCCTGCTGTTTTGTGTTGTGGTCCAGCAAATAGAGAAAATAACAAATGCTATTTTCTATTTGTTGGACTCCTGACCAGGGTTAAAAATAATGGTAATGCTTTACATTATATAATGCCTTATAATGCATTAGTAGAACATTCAGTGCACCTTCATAATGCATTCAGAGAACATTTATAAGCAGCACGTACGTATCCCTTAACATCCTGACATTTCACAGCCATAGTACAGCAGAAATCCTAAGAAATCCTAAAACCTTCGTAATACCACTTCAAGCCAAATTTAAGACCAAACTGCAAATGGAAAAATGCTTTACCAATCAATACACCCAATCAAGTTTGTATTTAAAATAATGGCTTAACAATTGATGTGTGAATAAAAAATCAAACTTTACAGTTTGACAATCAAGACATGGGAGGCTCAATTATGAACATTTTGAAGAGCAGTGCCATCTTCATCAACAGCAACAGGTAACCATAAGCATAGAAGATTTCATAAGAATTATGAAAAAACGGTCACATACAGTACGTTTTTAGGTAGAATGGCAGAAACTTGTTTTAGGTGGCTTAAAGGTAAATGATCATTCAGTCCATTATTTTAGTAATGATAAATACATAGTATGATTTCACACATACAGTGGAACCCGTCCATTCATTTCTACAGGAAAAACCTTAATTCCAACATGAACAACCTGAACTCCTAGCCAGCCCTAACCCAGTGACGTGCAGTGAGGTCCATGGCTGGTTAGGCAGATTTTCAATTATATGAACCCAAAGGTAGCTTATTCACTATTCAATTGGCAGCATGCACGTTGAATGCTGGTTATGTTTCATATCTCATCAGCATTCTTTGCACACACGTAGGTAAGGTACATATTTGGCTAAAGTTACATCTGTAGCGGCGAGAGAGCGTGCATCTGCTCTGCACCCTCCACACGTTCTAAATTTGCAATTCCACAATTCATACTCCTTCAATGCAAATGTAAGTATAGAGTGGTGTACAAAAAAATGGATTTCAAGAACACATTTAGGTGAAACTGCAATTGAAATATTTAGTTGTTTTAAAGCCTTTAAATTCTGAATCCGATTTTTCATGTTTGCTGAGGCTTCTTGGTAAATTTTTCATGTCACAATATCTCGTGTTAGTCCAGACATTGTCACAATTTGAGAACAAAAGGCACAGAAAGCCAAGAAGGCAGTTTTATGTAGGACAGCCATACACAAGGACACAAGCCACACACAAGCCACACCGCGTAGGACCTAGTTGGGCGGTATAAGCAAAAATTTATACCAGTATTTTTCAAAGTTATATCGGCTTCACTGTATACAACCGTATTTTTTTAAGTATGACTGGGTGTTTGCCACGTTTTAGAGGACATATTTATGTTTTACGTTTTTGCATTGTTCCCACCTTAACTATTATTTTATTATTAGCCATTGTGTCTACTGTATCTGATATTTTAATGTTAACATACGGCTAATATGTATAGATAATTGGCTAATGTTAAGGTGTGCACTGGCAAAGTAAACATTTTTAATAAGTGTTTAATAGTTCAGCGTTGCTGGAATGCGAGCTTTACTGACCTCGAGGGATTTCTCATAAAGACCGGGATGTCGGTCTTTAAGATGCTTCGCCAGGTTTGACGTGCTACTTGACTTTGTCGCCACGACTTTGTAGCACTGTTTGCTTAGAGGCTTATCGACATCCTTAGCCTTTCCATGCTCGTCTGCAAAATACTTCTAAACAGCAGTTTTGTGTTTTTTTTATATGTTAAAGCAGGTTGCGAATTGCCTTCAACTGCAGCATATGCCATGTTCGACCAACTTGGTATGTGTGTGTTAACTAGCATGAATGCGTTCAGCGGATATTGAGAAGAGGAGAGGGGCTACGTGAGAGTGTGCGTGCAAAGAGGTGAAAACCACACTGTTGGTATCAATAATGGTGAAAATGAGTATCTAATCAGACGCTCATTTTTAATATTGATTAGTATCTGATAATCGAATTTTTACAACCCCAGTGTCTCATTATTTTTAACTCCGGTGTCAGATATATCTTCCGTTTCTGACCTTTCGCGGTACATTTTTAGTGGTGCAGCAGTGAAAAAGGTTCCCCCTTAAACAGTTTCCAGCTGCGTCACTTTCCGTACGTTGTGCACAATATTTAAACCGGTATTACGGTATAAGAATAATTCATATCAAAACAATAAAAAACCTTTTTCGGTATGAACCGGTATACCGCCCAGCACTAGTATCTTTTGTTCCTTAGTTCGAAGTAAACCTTCTTGCTCCGTTGGTCTTCCTATTTTGTCTGAAAATCCAGTTTTGAGAATTTTGTAAGCTTAGAAACATAATGTTCCATTTTGGAAGTCAGTTGGAACAAAAAAAATTAAAATAAACAGGCCACTGCCTTGTACTTAACGTTTTGATAAGGCTAACTTATTGGCACCTATAATCTCTGCATAGAACAGCAGCAACAAGCACTTGTTGGGCTCACATTCAGTGCGGCAGTACTATCTGCCTCACCTTGTGCCTTTTCATTGCGGTTTTATGTCCGATCAGCAAGACTAAATATGTCACACATTCATTAAAGATATTAGCCAGACTGTGGAAAGTTGGTGTGTATAATAAACATGTCTGCAAACATTATATTGACGACATACAGAGAGACAGCAACAGACACACACCAATTGCATGCATTAACCCAGTATGTGAGGGATGGCACAGTCCAAGTTTTTATACTCATGATCACCTGCCTCCCATGACCGCATGTCCCTGCTCTAACCTCAACCAAACAAAATACAAGCCTGCAGTCTCAAAATTTATAAAATTGAATTCTGAAAGAAATGGTTCACACAATGTCACCATTTTTATCACATGGTGTTTTGGTCTTCCCAGTTGTGACGTGTTTGTTGACCGTCTTATGTGAACCCTGTCGGATCCTCAAATGTCTGAAGCTGCTACAGTAAGCAGTTTACAGTATGTACCCTTTGACAACCACACAGTACAATGGATATAGTGATGTCACAGGGTCAAGGGAAATTACTATAACAGGCCTACTTACAGTAAGCAGTCATTATTACCAAGGTATGTGTGTGATCTTTTTTAAGTTTATGATCCCAGATTAATATTAGCATCTTAGTCCCATTCTGCGACCGAGAAATATGTGTTTATATATTTAACCTATGTGGAAGTGTTCTGATGTGAGGAAATAGGACATGGACTTTGCAATGCAGTGGAGACTCAAATGTATTAGATAGCATAATAGGAAACAGTGACCGGCAAAGGAACAAACAAATTTGCAAACTATTACAAAACAGTAACTGCACAGAAGTCTCTACATCCCACTGTTGACTAATATCTCCCATTCAGAGCTTATTTACTCCCTACTCCCCTCCTCTTCAGTCAGATTGTTTAAAAAAACAGTCTATTAATCTTGCTAACGTGGGCATTTCTAGAAGAGACAATTCTCAAAGTGCTGGATTAATCACTACACCGGCATAACGCTTCCGCTATGACAAAATCACATTTGCACAGCTTCTCGTTATAACGAGATACAAGATTATGTTGTTATAACGGGTTATGGTTCTCATTGTAGAGAGATATGGAATTATCTTGTTAAAACGAGGAAGGTTTGCATTATGAAAAAAATACTAATTTATCTGGTTAGAATGAGCATGTAAATGGTTTAATTAAGACTGCAAATGTTTCTCCTTATAATGCCCTGCTGCTGTAAGGTGAAAAAGGTCAAAATAAGAGAGGAGAGCCAAACTGATTATGAGTCATTTACACAATTTGATCAAGTGTTACTACACCATACATGCATAGATTGCCTGTGCGTGCTCTGGGGTTTATGGGAGTAAATTTATTCGCTCAAATATGTGTCCCATTCCAGAGAATGTTCTTCTATATCAGACAAATAGCCACACAAAGTTTCATCCAATTCTGTTGTGGAATTCAGGGGTTGTGCTGAAGAACAGCTTTTTCCCCACAACTGCCAATGTTCTCAACAGCACCTTACAGCATTGATTCTCCCCCACACACAAAGTACAACCTTGCATGGACACTGTTTTTATTTGCACCTGGTTAGATGCTAGCCGCATGTATTTTCCCCTGTCTCTGTACTCATCACAATGAAAATAAAGTTGAACACACACAGTATCAGTCAAAAGTTTGGGCACACCCACTCATAGAAAGGTTTATTTGTACTATTGTCTACATTTTATAATCACTATAAAGACATCAAAGTATAAAATTACATATATCGAATTAAGCACTAACCAATAAACCAAAAACAAAAAAAAAATGTATTTGTTGGGGGGGCAGTTGTGTGGGTTGTGCCCCCATTGGGCCCTTGAGCAAGGCCCTTAACCCCAATTGCTCCAAGGACTGGCTGACACTACTCTGTCCTGTTAGCCAGTTTTCATGAGGTGGCCTCCTGGGATGCTTTTCCAGATGTCCTAAAGGAGGTCCCACATATGCTTCAGTACTCACTGGCTGCTTTTCCTTAACTCTCTGGTCAAACTCCTCCAAAACCATCTCGCCTGTGATGAGATGCTATCACTCCCCTTTGTAGGCAGCTTGGTGTGTCAGAACTGTGTATTGGTACTGTATACATGTACAGTAAAACTGGTCTAAGTCGACATTCGCGGGACCAGCTTAAAAGTGACGACTTAGAGAATTGACGAGATGCACCTAAGTCGACACTTTGGCGACTTGTGTCTATCTCGCCGTTTTGCCGACTAGTAAATATAACACCATACCTCTACTCATCACG
>JAODKF010006881.1:0-10943 GCA_026779585.1 Mormyrus proboscirostris
GCAGTGCATAGTGACACACCCCAGCTGGACAGACAATTACACACAGACACTTCAGCTCCCCAGTATGTGTTACATTTATGTACAGTATGTGGACTCTGTTACTAACATGATATTACGTTTCATCAGAAACATGCATGACTATTTTTGTGTTGACCAGGCCGTCTTACAATGATTTTCTTTTCAATTTTTTCCCATTAGTAGACAAAACCTTTACAGCCTGGCATTGGATAATTATCTCTCTGGCTCTGGTCTGCTTTTTAATGGGTATACTTTTTGGACTTTATATCTTAAGGAAACATCTCAGCAAGATAAGGTATGTAAGCCAATGGATCATTCATTACACAATGTAATTTAGAAAAAAACATAAAGTATTCTTTTTTCAGTTTTTCTTCCCTGTACAGATTATATTTGAAATAAAAAGATGTCATTAATATTACTTTACGTTGATCTTTTTCCAGAAATTGTTGCAAGTTCAGCCTGTCAGCTACACCCCCACAGACCACAGTGAAGGTATGTATAATCCTGGCAATAACTGTGAGAAGCCTTAGGAAGCTTGAAACTATATACCCAGGAAGCTACACAAGAATCTTCATATACTCTGGAACAGCAGTCATATTATCTGAAACTGTATTATGATTTTCTAGATCTATTCCATCCCCACCCTTTTTGTGCTATAAATAAAAGTAGCATATTTTTAAAATTAATTAGTCAAGCTTAGTTTAATGTCTTGAGAGAAAGTTGCAAAGAAAAGTCTATAGTGAAAAATTTCATACAGTATGTATACATTTTGTGACTTTGCCTTAGTTGTATATCCTACTATGATATATTATATATTTCCTTAATTAAAATATCCTACTGTATTAAAGTATAATAATTTGCTATTCTACTATATAAAAGTATAATAATTTACTATATTGAAGGATAATATATTATAAAGCAATTTATGCTCATGACATTAGCCACAAAGGATTTACACAAAGAATTACTGTCTGTCCGTTCGTCTGTCCATCCATCCATCCATCCATCCATCTTCTCACCGCTAATGCACTCATGGGGCATTTTTAAAGAATGAGTTCACATGCCTGGATTGTTGAAATGGATTTGTGTTGCTTCATCCAGCCACAGGACGTGGAGGAGGTAGAGCCCTACGCCAGCTATGTACAGCGCATCAACTCCATTTACAACTCCTCCGCTGATCTCTTTAACGTCTAGAACTGAGACTCTGTTCAGCATCAACAAGCATGTCCATGGCAGAGGAAGAAAGGCTTCTTCCTGGACAAGCATTTCAGGACGGACACCGGGATCTACAGGACACTAGGATCTACAGCGAGGAGGTGTCTGTAGTTCAGGTCCCTCCCACCTACTGCAATGATGCATGCCATTCATGACAAGGATGAAGGGATCTGCTGAAATCGAGGAAATGGCCTCAACAAGCGGAGAGATATCTCCGCTAAAGAATCTGGCTAAAGTCCAGAATTTTGCATACTTCAGTCAGAACAGCTATGAGAATGAATAATGGGAAGCTGGACGTGCAGCTAAGATGGAACCTGCCTCTCGCAGTATTACTTGGAGGAACATTGTTTGCCCTCAAGTTGGAGGAACCACAATAAAACGATGAAGACATTTCACGTAGCATAATGTGCATGTTCAAGTTGAAGGAGTCAACTGTAGGAACTGTTGTTTTTCTTGCAGTCAGTGCAGAAAACTGATAACATTATGGGATACTACTAGATCAGTTACTTCTATAGTCACCAGAGCCCATATTCACAAAGCATCTTACAGCTAAAAGTCCTAACTTGAAGGTTTAGAGAGAAACTCCTAAAAATAATGGATGTATCAGTCCTAAATATAGGACTCCTATTTTTTTTGATTAAGAGCAATTCACAAAGCCCCTTAGCGCTAAAAGTAGCACATAAGTCCTGGCAAACTAAAAAGTAGTTGAGAGTACTCTTAAGTCACTAAGACCAACTCACAATATAGCTGCTGTCAATCTACTTCGCTATGTCTTGGAGACTTAAACGAACGCTGAATTACTTAAAGGATGCCGCCTTAGTCAGTAGGGAATGATGATCGTTGTGTAGCTTGTGAGGGATGCAATCTCCAACAAACCAAAACGACCCGATCATATATAACGGAAACCGTGATCACTATAACCAATTTTTTTCTTTATGTATTAGGCAGATTACCATCTAATTGAAATTTATATATTTATTAGGCCTACATGAACATTAGATAATAAAACATACCGCATCGCTATGTAGGCCTACTAATACAGCTGTTTCAAAACTGTTTATAATTCAAATTCGCTATAGAATTAGAATTTAGTGATCAGTGGTAATTGTTAACACACCACACAGTGTGCAACAACGAAATGTGTCCTCTGCATTTAACCCATACGTGACTTTTGTGACATAGCAGGGGGCAGCTAATTCAGCGCCCGGGGAGCAGTGCTTGGGGACGGTACCTTACTCAGGGTACCTCAGTGGTGACTTGCTGGCGGGGGATTCGAACCTGCAATCTTTCGATTACAAGTGCGCTTCCCTAACCTGTACTGTACATAAAGTATACCTTATTGTAGTGTCGCTGCTCCATCTCATTGACTCAGTTTTGGCAGTTTATCCTACGCTTTTTTGAGTCTATATTCAAAGAACCTGAAAATATTTTGGGGGGAATTGAGAGAAACGCCTTTCTTCTTCCCTTCTTGTTTTCTGTGCATGCAGCATTAGCCTGTTAGCCTAGCTAAACAGACGCAGATGGGTTACCGCAAGGCAAAGTAGGGCGATCAAAGTAAAGTAAAAAGAAAAACGAAGTTTTATTTTTTTCCATATGTTGTCATGCTTAAAAAGACCAAAAAGTACTATAAGTGATTACTACTGAATTATTTAAACGGCATTTGTACAGGAATTATTCTGTCCCAAGGTTTTTGATCGATATAAGCGAGATCACCATAAGTAGTTCTTCTGTATTTGTGTTTATGGGATGTCGCGTGTACATTTTCACCAGCACTAACCAGCCTCTCACCAACCAATCCCAGAGGTTATGGCAGGCAAGCTCATGCATGAGAGCAACGTAGTCCTAAGTCTTGACTTAGGAGTTTGCTCTTTTCCTAACAAAAACTTGCTTTCGACCACTTTGTAAATCAGTTTAGGAAAAAACTCTTAGTTAAAAACTATTAGTGCGATTAGGAGTACTCTTAGTGGTAAGATAAAATACTTTCTGAATACGGGTCCAGACTAATGTGTGAAGAAGTGCATAAATTGTTGTGGCACATATTTAGTGATGGTAGAAAAAATATCATAATCAAACTCTGGCTTCTGTTAAAGCATCATTTGAAACTGCAACTTTTATGGAAAGCGTACAATTGCATTTTTTCTGCAAACACATTATTCACTTGCATCTATATAATGTCTGATTCGTATGTTAATGCATTCTGTATAGTCCCTAAAATAATGCTACTTGTGTTTAATGTGTAGTTCAAAATGTTTATATTTAATGATAAAATATATTTAAATACAACTATTGGCTTTGATTTGAATTAGCACCTATTACATTTAATTTGACCTTTAAGAAAGATTGTTGTGTAATATGGCGCCTGGTATACACACACGCACGCACACACACACACACACACACAGAATTGCAGGTTTGGCTCCTCTTTCCCGCTCTGTGTGTGTGTGGACGGACATAGAATGCTGGGGCCTGTGGCGTGTATTCCCCAATATTTAATTTGACTTCATTCTCCCCTCCCAAAATATTGACCTTTGCATTTAAATGACTAGGTAACACTTTATTTGACGGACACAAATACTTAGTAATAACTTAGTTACTACTGAATTATAAATTATGAACAAAATATAGTTGCTTCTTGAAAATAATGATGCGTCACGGTTTATTAATGATGATCAACACGAGATTAGTGTTATTCATGACGTGTTCCATCGGTAGTTCATTCAGTAGTTCACAAAGGTTTACAAAATTAGATATAGTATCAAATATCGTAAGTGTTTGAGATAAAATATGCGTCGCAATCCATTAATGATGAATTAACATGAGATCATTATGTAACTTAGACTTCGTTTTTGCTTAATTAATACATACTGTAAGTAATAGTTTATTTTGTGTGGAGCTTGCAAGGTCTGCATCAGAGTCCTGCAGGCGGATGACCCGCAACTTTTGATTTAATAGGTGAGAAAACTACATAGTCTATGTAATGTGAGGGAACAGTGTGTAATAACGACAACACAATTTTTCGACACATATTTTTCGAAAACGTTATCAACCTAAAATGTATGATTTTTTTATTTACAGAAGCACAGCCTGTTTTAAAATTGATAATAAACATTTTTTTAATTATGTAGGGTACACCGGAGGTTCAGGTCTCGGAATCAATTGAAAGCGGGTCGGGCAGACTACGGCCGTTTAATTATTGCTGCTGTCTGATAACGGTACAGATGCGGTTTCAAGCACTGCAGGTACAGCCAGGTGCAGGTTGACAAACCAGGACTCGTGCAGGATTCTTCCCTGCATTGGCTTGTGTGGATTTTTCAAGGTTTTCTCACACAGTGCAAAAACATGTGATTAGGTGATTAAATTGCCCAGAGTGTGTGTGTGTGTGTGTGTGCCCTTTTCGAAACGTTCCTGGGATCTTACTGGAATAGACTCACCGTGACCCGACAGCAGTCAAGGATGATGGATGGATCTTTGTATAACATTGCCCCCCAAGCCCTGAATGAAGATTGTGAGTCTGTAATTTAGAACACATTCTGTATAATATATTTGTTTAATAGATTATGACGGCAAAAGGTTTTGTTTTTTGATAATTTTGAGATCTCTGGGTTAGCAAATAATGTGAAAGCCTTGAATCAACTTTAGAGTTGATCTGATTAAATAATGATAATTCAGAAATCTAAACGAAGGCACATAGAGGTTAATATGAACGACTTAAAAACCAGATCATTTGCTGTCTTTTAAAGTTTAAATGTTTATAGACCTATAAACGTTTATACTACTAAATACTGTATCATACAACAAGAACAATAACATTAATAATAATACATTTGTACAAAATACATATTTTCTACCTTCACTGTAAGGAGCATTTTCCCACTGCCTTTTCAAATCACTTAAGCTCCACTCCCACCAAGCGACAGATCTTGTCATTGACACAAACACCGCTTCTCTTCCTTTGCTTCTCCCCCTGCTGGAGAGGTGTGTGAAGCACAGCTGAAGAAAAAGATCGGACAGTTGTAAACATTGTGCAATCTACACCATAGCAGCTTAATTAATATTCAAGTATTTTATGAACAATTCCATTCAGCACCCTTTTATTCGAGGTTCAAGAGCTTATGGTAGTAAACAGTCAGTTCCACTTTGAAATGAAATTCTTGCCCTAAATATTCTTCCAGCCACGGGAAGACACAAACGCATAACACAGATGACAAATACAAATTAAGTCACGTACAGTAAGACAACACATGCGAATACAATTGTAACAATAATTACATTGACGCAGTGCGATATAATATGTAGTGCAATGTAAACCGCAAATACTGCACGGGCGTGGATAAGTAAGAGCTAGAGGTAGGCAACCAGTCTTACGGGCCGGGTATTTGTGCAGAAAAAGGAGAACAGCGTCTTATTGTTTGGAGGTAGACTGTTTCTACAGAGTTAATGTGCTGTGAGGGGCGGTAGGCGAGAGACGTGCATATAAACCTGATGACCTGCATGTAAAAACCTCTGCATACGCAGTGCTGAGGACCCTGATGTCACACATCTGTAGCGTCTGCCTGATGGTAAGAATTAATGTGATTAGGGTGTGTTATCTGCATCATACAGCATTTTAGAATTACTTGTCATGACCAATACGATGTATGTAAACTTTCAATAGCAGCCCTAAAATAACTTTTTTCCTTTATTTGTAAACTATGTATTAAATTAACCGAAAAATGACATGACTATATTCTATGCGGAGACGGAACGAAGAGGTTAGGTATGGGATGAGAGTAGCTCGATGTCTACTGTTTAACAGTATTTTGGTTATTTGTTTATTTATTGATTTATTTCAATAGCTCACATGAGGCTGGCGGTCGGATCGCTGAAAGGCAAACGCAGCCTTTAAGTGCCACTCGGAGGATCCCAGTAGGGGGAAGGGAAATCGTAATTACGACAAGACGCGCGTCCAAGCGGTTAAGTCGGAGCAAAATGGGGGCTATAAGAAAGCTACTTTTTGTTTTGCTTAATTCATTTCTCATTCCTCCAACGCCAAAACTCATTCGTAGCGTTAATTGAACTTGAAGAAAACCAAAACAACGCATTTGTTTGTGTTTGTGTTGCTGTCTAGTTACTAGCTAGTCCAGTTTACAATTCAGTTAATAGATTAATATACGTAAAACAAACTAAATCATCACATTAATTAATTATTACATTACTTTTCGTAATCCCTTGTTTAAACAACAATTGGCTATATATAATTAACAATAGGTTATCTAAAAGCCACATTTTTTACGGTACACCATTTAATAACAATCTCACCAACATCCAAAACAGCTAAGAGTTTTGCGATGACGTGCTAGATAAAAAGTACTATTTTCAAAATAATTTGCATTTCACGGTGGAGCTATCCTTTGTCTCCGTAATGACGCGCCCCAGTACTGAAAGTCGGGGATTAATTAAAGAGTTTCTCACTGGTAAATACAGAGGCTTTCAGGTGCTCTCATTACATATTTACGATTTTTCCAAGATGACTTGAAGGCAAGGAAAGCTGTTGATGAGCCCAGTCAGTCGCTATTGTCTGATAACCGACGATATAAAAAATTTCATTTCTTATCTTCACTGATTTCCGCCCAGAGCAGAATGGGTTTCCTAACTGATACTGTGATCTCTTGCTATTGCATATCCTAATTTCCTTCCAGTGAAGGTCATTTATCTATTTCTGTCTACAAATATCCAGTATTTTTAACTTATCTTAACAGAATTAGGGAGCGCAGCTAAAAATAGCGAGAGTTTCCATACTAATTGCTGCATTGCATCAGTGTTCTGTACATTTGAACAGCTTTAGATTATTATTTATTTATTTATTTATTTATTTATCCATTTTATTTTGTTACTCACCAGCCACAGCTTCTGCCTGCCAGTGACTGGGAAGCATAACGAGGGAGCTAATGAGTGGCAGCTGGAGTGAGTAACACAAGGGCAGGAACGAAGGGTAATACGAACGAGGGATGGGCGTGGCCTGTTAGACACACTAAGAAGGAGATGGGAGGGCTGGATGGGCAGGGCGTCACACATCATGTAAAGAACATTAAATAATAAGCACTTTACAGAACAAATATAGCTTATTCTGATTTCATTTGTAGTAAATCAGTGGTACAAAAATATAACAAAGGAGCTTTTAGGCATTTTACAAGAGTGTTGCCTTATATTTATTTATCACATGCTTTTGCCCAAAGTGATGTACAAGTGGCATCAGAAAGTGGGTCTAACTGTATCTATGAAGCAACTGGGATTAAGGGCCTTGCTCAGAACACTTAGCTATGGGGGTGTAACGATTCCTTGGTTTGGTTCATGCCCTTGATTTTTATTTTATTTATAAATTTATTTATCTATTTATTTATTTATTTATTTTGGCAGGGTGGGTATAAGACAAGAAAATCACAATAGATTCTACGTTTTATTAATCACCAACAACATACAGTAAACAGAAGAACACAAAAGTTCATGTTACATTAACTTAACTTTAACACATAAAATAACTATGTTAACAAAATTACTTAAAAAAAATACTATACTGGATAATGAAAGTGCTGACTTGAATTCACCTGGGTTCTTGGCAGTTTCACGGTTATGACTCATGTTGAGCTAATGAAGCTAGCTTAGCTTTTACCGCAGATGTGCTCGTGGGCACAGACCCCAAATGCACATACACCATCCCATGCGTTAGAGCCTTTATCTGCATGGTCGACAAGAAAAGAGCACATTTCCAAAATTCCACATGACATGTGTTTAAGAAAGTTTCGGTGGGCGTTTGACAAAAGTTTTGGTTCCCAATAGTGTAATATATGAGGAAGCCTGACTTTAGGTCACTAGGGGTTTCATTTTAAAAACAACCAATAAAAAATGGACTGAGTTATGGAAATTTGCTCTTTTACATCTTTTTTTGTAACCCCTTATCAGCCACGGCACAGTGCCCTTCATGTGGATGCCCTCTGATCACTATACTCCGTTTCTCAGAGCAACCAACATTTCTCTTGTTTTGTTTACCGCTGTGAAGATGCCACATTGACTTCTGACACAATAATGCGAAACGCTCTCACAGCCTGGTTTAGCTGCACAGGTGATGCGAGGACCAGCTAAATAAAGCCCTTATGGAGTTATTATGAAACGTCACGTGACTAATAACGAAAGCTACAGCTTCTACTTTTGCTGCTCGCTTTCTGCTGACCACACTATATTTTTAGATTGTCTGCCATTAACAGTGTGAACACTGCATTGCAATGGAAACATAAATAACAAACTTTCAACAGTCACTACAATGCAGAGAGACCCACTGCAGTATGCATTCCGTCTGCTGCTGTGCAGTGTGCACATGTTCACCCAAGGTAAGCAGATCTGTAAAGTTTGATTGTTCTGACACACCACATGTGCTAATGCAGATGTATAATATTGTTTTCCTTTTACAGAAATATTCTATGATTGAGGGAAATTTGTGCCGTATATTTACAAAAACAATGTAAGAAGGAAACATTAAACTAGTATAAAATGGAAAGGATGTAGATTTGTCCATAAAGATTTGGACAGAGACAAAGTTTTTAAATTTTTAAGTTCTGTACATTAACACAATAAATTTAAAAATAAATAAGTCAGATGCAGTTGAAGTGCAGACTTTCAGCTTTAATCCAGTGGGTAGAACAAAATCGTTGCATAAAAATGTGGGGAACTAAAGTAATTTTTCTACACGATCCCCTCCTTTCAGGGGCACATAAGTAATTGGACAAATTAATAATTATTGTTAAATGAAATGTTCAATTTTAATTTAGTTGAAAACCCTTTGCAGGCAATGACTGCCTGAAGTCCTGAACTCATGGACATGACCAGACGCTGGGTTTCCTCCTTTTTAATGCTCTGCCAGGCCTTTACTGCAGCAGCTTTCAGTTGCTGTTTGTTTGAGGGTCTTTCTGTCTGTAGTGAAATGCATGCACAATGGGGCTGAGATCAGGTGACTGACTTGGCCATTCGAGAATATTCCACTTCTTTGCTTTAATTAAGTCCTGGGTTGCTTTTGCTGTGTGTTTTGGGTCATTGTCCATCTGCATTATGAAACGCCGCCCAATCGATTTGGCTGCATTTGTCTGGATTTGAGCAGACATGATGTCTCTGAACACCTCAGCATTCATTCGGCTGCTTCCATCCTGTGTCACATCCAGAAACACTAAAGACCCAGTGCCACTGGCAGCCATGCACACCCAAGCCATCACACTGCCTCCTCCATGTTCTCTTTATGGTAGACTTGGATATTGATACGCCTACCTCCTGGAGAGTGTTTGTAGTGGTCATTTTCTGTGGAAAACGTTATTCTTTATGTTGGCAATCTAAAACAATTGACCACTTCAATCAAACGAACGATGATAGATTGTTTACACGTGACACTGGTACATAGGTTACTGGGTTAATCATGGTAAAACATCCGTGTGGCTCCCGACTTCCACTTTGTTATTTTTCACATTCAAAAACAAACTTTATTGTTCCTCTGACACATATCCCTTACAGCAGTCGCAAACCAAAAAACCAACCAAAAAATTAACTGGAGAAGCACTTTCCTGTATGATATGCTACATAAAATTCAAATTATAAGGGCAGGTTGAACACAAAATATTCTAACCATTTAATTAAACAAAAAATACACCATTCTGTATAAATGGTGCTTACTGGGTTGTTTACTTGGTTGGCTGTTACGAAGGGGTTTCTCTTCACCATGGAAATGATTCTGCGATCATCCACCACTGTTGTCTTCCGTGGACGTCCAGGCCTTTTTACGTTGCTGAGTTCACCAATGCTTTCTTAACTTCTCAGGATGTACCAAAAGTTTTGATTTTGCCACTCCTGATCTTGTGGCAATTTCTCGAATTGTTTTTTTTTTGCTTTCGCAGCCCAAGGTTGACCTGTTTGAATGAAGGAATGAAGGAATTGCCCGCACCTGTCCATGAAATAGCTTTTAAGTGAATTGTCCAATTACTTTTGGCCTCTTTAAAAAGAGGGTGGGGCATGTTAACAAGCTGAAACTCCTAAACCCTTCAACCAATTTGAATGTGGAAACTCTAAAATAAAATCTTAGAGTCTGCACTTTATGTCCATGCCCATTGTATAACTTCAATTGGAATATAATTCATTAAACAGGTAAAATAGTTAAACTTGTGTCAGGGTCCAAATATTTATGGTGCATTTATTACATACTATAAATAAATTCCAGTCAATGAGCTTTGCATTTAGGTACATATAAATTCCCAGTTATATCTTAATTTCCCAGGAAATAAGTTTGGAATGCCAGTCTTTTTCACGCAAACAAACAAAAAACACCATTACAAAGAGACCTAGTAGATGTGTATGTTTTATAATTGTGAGTTCCAAAATAAAGAACAGGAAAAGAATGATGATTGTTTTTAACAGTTTTTTTTAACAAAATTGTTCTGCTTATTATCAGCATTGCATAATTTATCACTTACTTTTTTTCCCTGTACACATTTCTTAATATTACTCTACGTGGATCTTGCACAATTTAACTACAGGAATGATGAATGACTGTCTGGAAGTTGGAAGCAGTGGCTTGTTCCCATTCATAAACAACTTATACAATCAGTCACTGTTTGTGACTTGTAATGTGCAAAGGACTGATGGCAATACGTGCATAATCGCATTGGACCTTGACACTTATGATTTAAAGAGCACAT
>JAODKF010006882.1:0-10940 GCA_026779585.1 Mormyrus proboscirostris
CAGCAGGGAGGATGGGCTATGATAACTGATCATTTTATTGATACCCACAAGGACATCCATCTTGCTTTCCATGAGAGCAAGGACGGTTAACTGCTGCAGTAGCCAAGGGCCTGGAGGTCAATGGTCTTGACCCACAAATACAGGGACCCACAAATATGCCTAGACCAATCTTGAACCAACAACCCTCTAATCATAGGCACAAAAGCTTAGCCCAGTGAGCCACTGGCTGCCCCTCCCATTTAACGGTATTCCTGTGAAGCAGCGGTCAAGCAACTGTATTTTATTTCTGTTCCACTAATATGGACTCCAGGCAGCAAAGTTCTTCCCCACTCAACCAGGACTGCATGATGCCAGCATGGATCCAGAGACATCTCCTGAAACCATATTTCTGCTGAAATCCACATGGGCCCCACCATTACTGACAAGGCCAAGAAAGCAGCAGGCTATCCCGTGGGTCCCGTGATTGCTAAAAGGGACCATGCATCACTGGGAAGCACCAACCCCGGAGATGCTGGCAGAGATGCCCGACCTCTCACCGCCTGCTGCCGCCGCTTTGCCTGCTGCACCGCCTGCTGCAACCACTACGCCCGTCCTGCCTGTCTCACCGGCCCCGCTGACGCCCGACATTCCTGTCCTGCCTGGCCTGCCGGCGCTGGACGTTTCTGTCATGCCGGTCCCAGCATCTACCGCAACGCCCCGCAAAACTCCGGCTGCAACGTCCCCTGCTGGCCCAGAGGTGGTGGTCGCTGCGGCGCCCTCTGCTGCAGTTCCGCCTCCTGCTTCCCCCGAGGTGGCTCCTGCTGAGACTCTGTCTGTTTCACCGGCTCTGCCTGTCCTGCCTGTCTCGCCGGCTCTGCCTGTCCCAGCGGTTCACGCTTCGGCCCATGTGGCCGAGGTCCCGGTGCCGCTTACAACTACACAAACTGTCTTGGCGCTGCCTCCTGCTCTGCCCAAGGCTCCTAGGCCTCTGCCTCTGGCTTTGCTCGAGGCTCCTGGGCCTCTCCCTCCTGCTTCACCCAAGGCTCCTAGGCCTCTGCCTCTAGCCGCTCCACCCAAGGCCCCACCTCCAGCTACTGCTCCACTCCCTGCAGTACCTGAGGTCCTGAGGACCTCCTTACTGACCCCTTTACCCAAGCACAGAGAATCCCGGCCAGGTAATCCTGCCCGCTCTGCCCCCTGGCGTGCCTGTGCATCCCCTGGCTGTGGCTCAGTGGCTGCCTGCTGGTCCTGTGGCTCCGGCTCGGCTGTCGCCTCCGGGTCCCCCTCTGGTGCCTCGTCACCTGCCTGTAGTCCTTCCAACGGCACCTCTTCGGTCGCCTCCAGGTCCCCCTGCCTCGGCTGGGTATCGGACGGTGACTTCCCCGGCTCCGGCTGTGCCGTCACCTGCCGCGGCTTCCCCCTCCTGCCTGCCTGCGCCAGTGTCCCCTCCTGCTCCCTCCTCATCTCCTCCGTCGGTCCCTCCATCTGTCTCCTTGCCACCTTCGTGGTCCCCTCCTGCTCCTGCCTCCCTGATGCCTGTGCTCCCTCCGGCCACCTCCCTTCGCCCGCCTTGGTTCCTCAGGGCTCCCCTTTGTCCCCCGACCTGTCCTGTTGGGCCCCCCTTGTCTGCTCCTTTGTTCCCTCTGGGTCCCTTTGTCCCTCCTGTCTTTGTTCCTCATCCCTCCATGTCTCCCGTGTTCACTCCTGGTCCTTTTGTTCCTCCATTTTCTGTTCCCTCTGTGTCTCTCTTCTTGGTTTGTTTGTCTGTGTTCCCTGTTCTGTGTCAGGTTTTGTCCTGGTTCTTGTCTCTGGATGTGTTTTGCATTCCTGTCCTGTTTCCGGTGTACCGTTAGTGGGTTTTGGGCTCTGTTTTTTTCTTCCAGGTCCTGTTTCCCCGGTCTCGTCTCGTCCATTGCGCACCTTTGGGGGGGGGGGGGGAGGGGGGTTGTGTCACGCCCCGCTCATCCAATCCTCCTGTATGCCACACCCCCTTGTTACCTCGTGTTACTTCCCAATCGTACTCACCTGTTATCTGTTAAGTTCTACCAATATTGTGTATTTTAGTTCACGTCTGTGTCTGTCTGGTAGAGCTGTCATTGAAGTTGTTTTATGTTTGTCGCTGTCTGCCTGCCTTTCATCGATAAACCCTGCCTGACTTCACGGCTTCTCTGCCTTCCTGCCCATCGGACGATTTCAGAACAATTCAAGTTATTGATTCAAGTTCTAAAACTTGCATTTATCGTTAACAATTATCAAAGGATATACAGTATAAATCACAAGTGATTTTTTTTTAACACTTTAAGAAAATATTTATTTTAAAATGTTTATTTAACCAGGAAGGTCCCATTGAGTTACAATAACTCTAACGCTTACCTCTAACCCTAACCCTAACCCTAAATGAACTTGAAATTACTTACATGCATATTTTAAAAATCCAGTGAAATCAGTGAAATGACTGCTTCAATTGTAAGGGTATTTTACAAATCCCCAAAACTCTTCTAAACAGCTAGAATAGAAAAACGTACCTCATAGCTATAGTAAAGTTCTTTGTCTTCTTCAGAAACATAAACAGATTAATTGAGTATTTCTACAGTCATTACCGACATAGCACACATATGTTGAAATGACATTGATTCCATATCAGACAAATAAGTTGAAACTAGAGGTCGACTGATATGGGTTTTTCAATGGCCAATGCTGATATTTAGGAGTCAGGTTCAACCAATGGCCAATATATGCTGCCGATATTTTTTGGCCGAAAATTGGATGTTTTCCCTCTATTTGCATGATAAAATATCACACTAATAATAACAAACGATGCAAAAAAAATTCAACTTAGCATTTATTGAATACTGACTTGTGTAAATTTAAATAACAAAAACACAATACAACTTGTAAAGAACTTAAACCTATGAACAATAAAAACAGCAGCATCAGAATTTCTTCTATACAAACATGTGTCAGAGCAGATATGAAAACAGTGCCATCATTAAATATGCAGATGACTCTTATTGTTAGCTTACTGAAAGAGGGTTTAAACTTACCACGGTCCAGTCATTGATGACTTTGTTCAGTGGTGTGAGGAGTCTTATCTCCAGTTGAACCCTAAAACAAAGGATATGGTTATTGATTTTAGGAAACAACAAAATGGCCACAGAGTCACTTTAATTAAGGGTCAGAAAATAGAGCAAGTGCAAACATATAAATATCTTGGCACTATAATCAATGAAAAACTGAACTTTGATAAGAACTGCAAATCAATTTGTAAAAAGGGTCACCAGCACCTTTATTGCCTCAGGAAACTTGCTCATTTCCACATTAACCAAAAAATTTTAACTTTGTTTTATCGTTCTTATATTGAGTCTGTTTTATCTTTTTGTTTGGTGGCATGGTTCGGTCAGACCTCTGTCACAGGGAAAAACTCACTGAATCAGATAGTGAGATGGTCCAGTCGTCTGATAGGCGAGCCACAGTCTTGTTTAACCTCCCTGAACTCTAAACAGGTACAGAGGATGGCTTTATCAATCCTTAAAAATTGTTACCATCCTCTACGGGGTGAATTTCAGCTTCTTTCCTCAGGTCGGAGGTTTCTTTTTCCTAGATGTACGGCAAAGTGTTATAAAAACAGCTTTTCCCTGTTGCTATTACTAAATTAAATAAGAACTGTCTTTGTTTTTGACTCGGAATGTTAAATTACTATATATGTGCTACAGTGAGGTTTATATTTATTAGGTATGTGTGTTGTTGCAGGGATGCCAAATGCTATCATTTTTCTGTAAAGCGAATTTACCTATGGGTATGAATAAAGTTGCCTTACCTTACCTACCTTATACCCCAAGTGTGGACAGGCAGGTCTGCGACCAGCACCTTGCAGCTGCAGGACCGACTGGCTGCTTGTCAATGCTGGACTACCTCCACCCCCCCCCCCCCCGTTCTCTCCCCTTCTGCGAGTCACGTCCTTGTATGTTGTAAGGTGTAGTGACCATGTGCTTTGCTGAGGTGTTTTTGTCGGTACCTAAAATGTACTCCCTATCGGAGTGTAGTCTAGGGACTGTTTTTTTATTCTCCTCATCTCTCCTCCTGCAAATTGGTTTTTCTCTATTCTTCCTATCTTAAGATGCCGTAGGTGAGAGACGGCTGCCGTCACGACTGCTAAGGATCATGGGCAGTTGTATAAGCAATTCACTGCATATCGTACTTTGTATGATTGTGTATGTCCATCCATCTATCATCTCTCGCTTTTCCGAACCCAGACTTCCCTCTCCCCGGCCACTTTATCCAGCTCCTCTGGGGGAATCCTGACGCTTTCCCAGGCCAGCCGAGTGACATAGTCCCTCCAGTGTGTCCTGGGTCTTCCCCGGGGCCTCCTCCCAGTGGGACATGCCTGGAACAGCCGCTCTGGTCAGCCGCCTCCAAAATGGAGGCACGGAACACAGCCCATTCGGACTCAATGTCCCCCGCCTCCCCCGGGACATGGGAGAAGTTCTGCTGGAGGTAGGAGTGGAAACTTCTACTGACAGGGGATGCCGCCATACGTTCCCAGCAGACCCTTACTATACACTTGCACCTGCCAGGCCTGGCCAGCTTCCGCCCCCACTATCGGAGCCAACCCACCACCAGGTAGTGATCAGTTGACAGCTCCGCCCCTGCAAGTCCGATGACACGACTACAAATTCGATCATCGAGCTGCGTCCTAGGATGTCCCATTGCCAAGTGCACATATCGCCACTCCCAATCACACCACTCCAGGTTTGACTGTCATTGCCCACGTGAGCATTGAAGTCCCTCAGCAGAACAAGAGAGTCCCCAGATGGAGTGCTCTCTAACACCCCTTCTAAGGACTCCAAAAAGGGTGGGTATTCTGAACTGCCACTTAGCGCATAAGCGCAAACAACAGTCAGGACCCGTCCCCCCACCCAAAGGCGAAGGGAGGCTACCCTCTCGTCCACTGTGGTAAACCCCAATGTACAGGTGCCCAGCGAGGGGGCAATAAGTATACCCACCCCCGCCCGGTGGCCCTCTCTGTGGGCAACTCCAGAGTGGTAGAGGGTCCAATCCCCCTTGAGGAGACTGGTTCCAGAGCCCAAGTCCTGCGTCGAGGTGAGCCCGACTATATCAAGCCAGAACTTCACAACCTCGCGCACTAGCTCAGGCTCCTTCCCCATCAGAGAGGTGACATTCCATGTCCCTAGAGCTAGCTTTTTCAGCCGAGGATTGGACCGCTAGGGTCCCCGCCTTTGGCCACTGCCCAGCTCACAATGCACCCAACCCCTATGGCCCTTCCTATGGGTGGTGAGGTCATTGGAGGGGGGACCCACGTGCCTTCTTCGGGCTGTGCCGACCAGGCCCCATGGGCACACGCCTGGCCACCAGGAGCTCGCCATCAAGCCCCACCCCCAGGCCTGGCTCCAGGGGGGGGCCCCAGTGACCTGCATCCGGGCAAGGGACTCCGTGGTTCTATTTTCTTTCTCTTCATAGTGGTTATGTGAGCTGCACTTCGTCTGGTATTTACCTTATTTATAAGACATTATACATACAGTCATAGAAAAACAGCACAATGGTAGTAATTTGTTAGTAATTGATAACAATAACAAAAAAAACTTAAGTACTAACTGACCCTCCCCACCCACCCACACCCACTTCTGTTCATTTTCTCTTTGTACCTCCCTGTCGTTGTAATGCATATCTGTGACATCCAGTGAGCGGGCAAGCAGACGAGAGAGTCATAAAATGGATAAAACAGGGTTTATTTAGGGCAGACAGGACAGCAGGGGAGCACACATCAAACCACATCAATGACAGAGCTAGGGAAACAGATTTAAATGCGGACTAATATACACAAGACTAGCCGAAATAAAAGGACACAGGAGTTCACAATCTGGAATTAACACGAAGTAACGAGGGGGGAGCGGCACACAGGAGGATCGGACGAACAGGTCATGACAATATCGAAGCCATTTTGTTGCAGCATCACTGAAGATATGATGGGTCACTTCCTTATGGAGGTGCTGTAGAGCTTCTGATATTGAAGAGAAAATGAGCTGTTATTAAATATTTATCAAAGCTAAAGATTTACAGTTAATTAATCAACAGTACATAGCTGAATTGTTTGATCTACAGTTACTAAAATGGATCAGCATCTCCCTTTCAATGTGTATTTAGAGAACAAAATCACTGTAAATACAAATTTAAATTATTATAATTAAGCAATTGATTAGTGCAAGGATTTTAATACAAATCCCATTTCCAAAACTGTTGAGATAGCATGTAAAATGTAAAAACACTTTGACATTTTGAAAGAGCTGTGAAATCTTACCGTGGAAGTGCAGTAATTCTCTGATCTCTGCAAACAGAAATAAAAGAAAAATATAATTATGCAAACCTTTTAAACATGCAAGATTTTTAAGCAACCGTAAAAAGGTCTGTTAACTTTATTTTGACCATTACCTCGACCGTATTCTTGGAATGCAACACTTTTATATGTTGAGACCCATTCAACTCTATCAATTCGGACCTCGAATGGAACAGATCTGAAAAACTTAGCTGCTGTCAGGTTCACCACCCGTCTGTCCCAGTCTTTTGTGTCTCTTCCCCGTTAGTCCAGTAGGTGTCGCTGGTCATCCTGTCCTACCTGTTGTCCAAGTCTTTAGTGTTTTGCCTGCTCCCTGGATTGCCACATGGCTCTATAGGCTGAGCTCGTTGAGATGGGACTCAGAAAGTTGCTGGTTCAAATCCTATGATTGCACAGTAGAGATCAGCCCAAACCAGATCATCAAGTTTGCAGATGACATGACTGTGGTGGGCCTCATTAACAACAACATTTGTGCATACATGGAGGAGGTGGCGAGAGTAGCTCAGTGGTGTAAGAGCAATAACCTCTCTCTAAATGTAGAAAAACCAAAGAAAGGATCATTGATGTCAGAAGATCCAGCACCCACCTCTCACCATTTGGGGATCTCACAGCGCTGTTTTTGAGAGGGTGAAGAACACCAAGTTCCTGGGTGTCTACATCACTGATGACCTCTCCCCCGACTGATCCTATACCAGCACCTTCGAAAGTCTGGTCTGTAGCTGCATCACTGTCTGATATTGGAACTGTAACGTCTCAGACTGTAACACGCTTCAGCCGATAGTGAAAGCAGCTGAGAAGATCATTGGTGTGTTCTTGCCCCCCCAGAAGACATTTTCCAGATCCACTGCTACAACAGAGCCATAAACATTGTAAAGGACATTTCCCACCCGCTGCACGGACTCTACACCCGCTACACAGTATCGAATCTTCCGCTCCGCCTTTACCAGGCTGTGCAACAGCTTCATATCACAAGCCATCAGAACTCTGAAGGTACACTATTATCTGGACTGTCTCTCTTTAAATATCTCTATACTGCATATACTGTACAAAACTACCTCTGTCCTGTCTATTCAGTACTTGTATTCCCTCTCGTAATTCTATATGTTACCTTGGTGTGGATATATATACCTGTACAACTATATCTAAGACAGTTAATGATATTCAAAACTGCTCCTGAAGATCAAAGGTGATATGCATCAATAGAGTGTCCTACCTGCTTCTTTACAAAGAAGGATCTTTACTATTAAGATGAAAATATTGCCCCAGTTAAATTTTTTATTCTCTATGACACCAGCACCCCCTCCTCCAAAATTTCATTATGAAGTTCAATCTTTGATCTCTATATTTCTGTGGATCAGCAAAAGGGCACAAATTAAATCAACCACTTTGCAATGTCCTAAGTTAGGAGAGCTTGCTCTGCCAAATTTTAAATTTTATCATTGGCCTTTTCAAATCCAGGCACTGCATACATGGACAAATGTGAACTTTAAAGTACTTTGGAGAGTTTTGGAAGAGGCAATAGCAACATGCTATAGGTTACAGGATTTATTAAACAGAAACACAAGAACATAAGTGCCAAGCTAGGAAGGATAGTATCATAATCCCTCTTGGCACAATGTAAAGTAGAGAAAATTTGTGGCAATATGCCCATGTGTCATAAACTTTTTTAACTGCACATAAAACTTTCAAGTTTGCTCCCTGGGCATCCAGGGGTGTCAGCACTTCAGAGAACATCTATGGTGACAATGGGCTACTTTCCTTTCAAAAACTGAGGCAAATGTTTGACCTCCCGGGATCTTCATTTTAACTTTATTTAAGATTACGGTCTTCATTGATGGCAAGGGGTTTGAAGTGCGATGCACAAATACAAACACAGCCACTGTGAGAGTGGGTTAGCAATAGACAGTGCTCTCGGGGTGGGTTACAAAAGTACACAATACCCTCATACGTTCCTATTGTAAATCACTACCCATCACAGGCACTTGGGACGAGAACTTCACTCAAAAATCACTTAACTACATTGGCAAAGAATATGGTCCAATATAACCTACACATCCCAGAATTTGAGCCACCAGTGGATCAATTTTAAAATAATCCACAGATCTCTATAGATTATACAGAATGGCTTTGCTTCCTAGTCCTTGCTGTACTTTATGTTCAAACTCTGCTGTAGGAAAGGTATTGTATATCTTTTGGGAATGTGATTGGAAGTTAAAGCGTTATGGACTCATGTGTGTAATGTTATGGGTAAGATACTCTCAAATACGATTGACCCAGATGCAAATATGACACTACCTTAAGTTTCATAATAATTCAGAATAATCCTTTTTTGTGTCTTTCATCAGCTACAAATACAATTTTGGAACACTGGTATAACAAGAAAATAGATATAGTAAAGCACTGATTGGTCAATACAAGCTATATATCTAACCTGGAGTTCCCTACAGCTTGGATTAACTGAAATAATAGAAAATAGTATGTATGTGATCATTGTAATCTCTCAGTCCAGTTAATGCAGTTGGCACTGACAATGCATGTAGACAAACAAATATCACAGAAAAAAGCCCAATATTATAATCATCAAATGGGCAGTTATTAATCCTTGTCTGTGTGAAAACTGCTGTTTCAGATCAGTCTGTGTGACTGACAGGAAAGATGATCAGGGGACCTGATGTCATACTGTTACAGGGGTTAACAGCTGGATAAAGTTTCTCGCTGAAGTTGTCACCAGTAAAAGAGTAGATATGGGACCTGGTGCCCACATTGTAAAAGGAACCCTGGCCTCTCTCATAGACCACATACGCACTAGTTCTCAGGTAAATACCAGGAGCAGGTGTGGCTCATCAGAAGCCAGGTAGGATAGAGAAAACCTACTGGATAGTAGCTCTCCAGGACTGGAGTTGAAGACCCCTGATCTAAACAGATTCCATTTATGACATCAGATTTCAGCCTCACACTGATGCAGAATTATCAAATGTGAAAATCTTTTCATATATGATTCTCTCATTTTTCCTAATACGTGTATAGTGATGTTGGGTTTCAACATTTATTTATTTAAACAAGTCTATACAGCCTGTTTTCCTATAATACTCTAAGCAGAATAATGTAGGCAGTATATTTTGAAACTTTCATCCATCTCAGAAGTCAGAAGCTTAATTTAATAACACGGGCAAAAAATGTAGAAAGTGGAATTCAAGGGAGTGAAAACCAATCAGACGTAACAATAACATTTGAAAAAATAAAATCTGATTGAAAAACTTACTTGTGCAATTAGCAAAAGCATCATCACAGCAATCACAGAAAGCATTATGACATTCAACCTCCTCGTCCTGCTACCTGTCCTATTCTCTTTGATCTACCACACTTTATGGGTGTGATATGGAAAGTGGGAAATAACTTTAATTGGATTTTTTGGAAGTTAGCAATGGTGTTATGCAGAACAAGCTGATATAATGAAACACCTTTGTCCATAAATAATTATCTTGTACATGGTTATAGCTTATAGTGACCCTGATCCACATGCAATACAAGATTTGGCGACATTTCTTACTCTGAGGTCATAAGTGAACAGTTATTATTGCAATATTAATATTGTTAATGTCATTGTTATTTTTGCACTGTCACTGCTCTTTAATTCAACTACAACAGTTACTGTAATTGCACAATGTCACTATGGCAGTTTATATGACAGTACAGTTTCAGCATTTACTACCCCTTATTCATTTTAATTTAATGTATTGTATTTTGTAAATTTATTGTTCTTCTTGCATTGCTCTGCTGTGAACTTGTCATTTTGCAGTCAGCAAAGAGGGTACACAAGGAAGAAGTCAAGAATTTTTATGAATGCCATGTGCATGAGCATCTATGGACACATTCATAACACTTTATAATCAATTCATAAAGAATTATAAACAAGGATATAAATATTTTTAAAAAGGCATAACACATTATAGCCATGTTTATTATACATTATGAATGTTTTATGAAGTTATTAGTAACAACTTTACTCAAGTAATGTTTTTAGTAATTTATAAACACATTAATACATTATAGTGCATTCATAAGGCATTATAAACACAGATATAAATATTTATTAAAAAGGCATAACATTTTACCCATGATCTTTATGCATTATGACAGCCTTATGAAACTCCTATTTATAATGCACTATAAATGCCTTAATAATGCAGTACAAAGCATCCTTAATGCTGGTGATGAGATCTTCATAAAGCATTCATAATGCATTTTTCACATGGCTATAATGTGTTTGCCTTTTGTTGAATATCTATAGCCATGTTTATAGTGCTTTATGAAAGCATTATATATTTATAATAATAATTACAAATTTACATTTACATTTACAGCATTTGGCAGACGCCCTTAGCCAGAGCGACTTACATAAGTGCTTTAGAATCTGCTATAAATTTCGTCGAACTAGCTCAGTCGAACCAAGGCTATGAGTACCCGCGATCTAACACTCTGTTGGGAAGATTTTTTTTTTTTTTTTTTAAGATAAAGAGCTCAGAGTTTAATTCCAGAAGTGCTAATTTAGGTATTTCAGGAAAAGGTGTGTCTTAAGTCGTTTTTTGAAGACATTAAGTGACTCAGC
>JAODKF010006883.1:0-10911 GCA_026779585.1 Mormyrus proboscirostris
ACCAGCTACCGACATCTTAGCAGAATAGGCCCATTTCAAAATTACCTCAGGAATTTTCGTTTCTAGTTATTATTATTATTTGTTTATCATTTGTTTATTTCTCTCTTTCTCTTTCCATCTTTCTCTTTCCCCTGAAATGCTTCTGAACCATCTTTTCATTATGTCCTTTTCTGCTTTTACATTTGAACTCATTGACATGGTTCAGGAATTATTTCTGTTAGAGTATGAGTATGTTAGAGTTTAGATTTTTACCTGATTTTAATTTTAAGTTTTTAATTAAATTTTGCCTTCATTATTGTAAATTTACGTGACCAGTCAGCCACTATATTTTGTTTTTAAACAAATGGCATATAAATTTATATATCTGTTTGTGTTTGGGTTGTTTGATTTTGTATTTTTTAAATTGTGCATTGCTCTGTGTAACTGCACATATTGCAAATCATTACTCCAAATTATCATTTATTGAGTTTAATTTTTCATTTATTTTAACTTATTTATTGCTGCAGCTAATTTCAATGTCATGCATCCCTCTCTTTTATTATGTTAAAGGGGGAGATGATAGGCATGTTCTTTACTTATATTTACTAATATAGTAATGTAAAAGTAAGCTGCAAGTACTGGGAAGTGTTACTATTGCAACAACTACAACTACTACTATTACTATTACTATTACTACTACTACTAATAATAATAATAATGCAATTCCATATTCAATATAAAATGTCAACATATGCTCAAGCTTTGCCCATTCAGCATGAACATTCAGTGGGTGATAGTTTTATTAAACACATTATTGCACAAACATTATTTTTATTTTCTATTTTTTCCCAAATGCATTTAGAATTCAGTCTGATGTTCCACTTAACACACAACATTTGGTCGTACAATAAGCCTGACACATTCTTTCATTAAAGATTAAATCCATATAGCCTGAAAGATTCAGAATTTTTGTGGAAAAAAAGTGATAGATACCATTTCATCACACACAATCCGTGCACATCGTATTGTTCGGTGTGCCTCTGCGTTTATGCATTGTTCATCACAACAACTTTGTCACCTCATTAAGCTGAAAACGTCAAAGAGCATACAGTAAGTTTAAGCAGCTTTTATACTGTGACATGCAGAGTGTTCTCTTCAGTTTTTGTGTATGTTTTTATCGGGTCATTGTGATTTCTATTTTTTTAGGAAGATAATTATTAATGTTATGTGTTTCCGATTTTGTTTTTTCCCCACAGAACTCCATTTTGTAGGGATGACACCTTCTGTCAGAGAAAATAGAATCTGTCTGTCTGCTGTATTTTTAAGAGGCTAATTTGCACCTTGAGTTCCCCATAACTGTCACTGTGTCTTTCTTCTTTTGCTTTATTTACTGGAGAAAAAGTGAATTCTTGTAAGCATCCTTGCAATTTGTTTCAGAAAATGGTTCTATCACATTAGAAATAGCCAATGCATTGCATTTGTCTTGCTCCATCAAATGCAGTCACCTATATCCCCAAAACACATTCTGTGCTTTACACAATATTGAAAGCAGAAGAATCTCGAGCTTTCTTATGATAGTAATTTGCTCAGCGAACTGCAAAATACTCACTGGATGACAGACTTACACCTATTTGGTCCTCGGTTATTTTCAGAAATTTCAGTTTACATTTTTATATTGTCCATTTCGAAGTTTATATAGATAATAGTCAGAAAGAATGTGTATTAAAAGTTTGTAACTCCCTTACATGCCATCTTCTTCATCTATCTTCTAACCACTTATCTTGGTCAGGGTTTGGGGATTAGGCACACACACACACACACACACACACACACAGACAAGATCCCCAGACAAATCCTAAATATATACACCTGTAACATAAACATGCCTGCATGCTACATGCATGCTTAGGAAGCTGTCATATAGCTAAAAATACATTTTCATATACATATTCTATGTGTTACAGTATATGGTTCCTGGAATAGGCTCCAGGCCCAGGATTACTGTGTTCCGATAAGCCGATCTAGGGGATCTTCCTCAAAAAATGTAATCCAGTCACCATATAAAGTACAACAACTGCTTCCATTCTTGTCATGTGACCAGCTTTCCCCCAAACACAAATTCTTCCTTAGGTTCTACCCATATAATTGTATAGAAAGGAACACCCAAGGATATAGATCTACGGTGGAAGCAGCCCTCCTTAGGTTTTCTGTGCAAGTCTGTCTCATGCTGCGCTAAACGTTTCGCTCATAGGATTTTTAGCACACACAGATCTACCGATAAACATTACATCACAATTACATCCATACAATGTATACAAGAAGTTGGGTCAGTCTATCAGTACAGCTGATACGTTTTCTCCCACAGTGTGTCAAATCAGGGCCTGTAGATCACAAAATAATCATGTAATGTTCATCCTGCGATACTGTTTGTTACCAAACAATACCATACAACCATAAAATGGAAAATGGTTGCATCCGTATGTTAATTACAGCGATTGAGGCTCCTACCATCTGTATAATTACTGTTACTAAGTTACTTGCCACCATTGTGTTTATTGCACATCGTGAAAAACCTTTTAGTACACTTTAATGGCTGCAGCTCTTTTACTGTGCACATACACCTTTATGAAATGTATTAATAAATATTATCAGTCGACACATTTTTGGAATGCTGGATGTGTTTCCTTGTACAGTTCAGTTCGTGTAGATGTTTTGTGGTGGTGGCAGCTGTGTGCCGGGTGTCTGCGTTTGAATTAGAGTAGTACTGGCTTCTCATATTTTTGCATGATATTCTGTTATCAGTACTCACACTCATTCAGTAAGGTGAACATTGATGTGAGACTTACAAAGTGTGTCCTGCAAATGGATATCCTGTCACTCTTGCACATCCATTATCACCACCCAAGACTGACTCCACACAGAATTGTATCAATTATAGGGTAATTTCTTATGCTACACCGCTTTATTCCTCCACTGATTGATGGATATTTGCTTTTATCGCTGAGATGCCTTCGGATATCTCCTTCAGATCATCTATACCAAACCATTTTTCTGAAAATATCCGGTCTAAAAATATCCAAATAGGAATTACATGAAAACGCATTCATTCTGGCCTTGTGTGATGCTTTTAATACATTTGTTTTACCACTGAAATTGGAAAACAAGTAAAAAAGTTCTCCTGAATATTATACTTGCCGTGGCTAACTTTGTTGTTATCATTATTGTTATGCCGTATCAGTGTGTTATATATATCATACATGTATATGCGGGTGTGTGTATAATAAAATTGTGTCATCATGCAATCTGTGTCTTTGGTAAACATGTAAATCTGACACAAACATATTCTTTTTAGTAATCAGCTTCCTAGCTATACTGTAGTTCCCTACCCCAACTCGCTTGTTTATCAGCGTAATTTAATATAATACTTATTATTGTTACCCTGCCCTCGTATCCCCATATGCTTCCATGCTTTCCCCATTCTCCGCCTGACGTCTGCTCTACTCTGACCACCGCAGGCTTGTGTGTGCATAATGTGGCAGAAGAGCCGTCCATCGGTTATCCTTCCCCGCACTGTTGTTATTGCCCATGAACAATTCTGCTGTACATTTTTGCCAATGAAATAAATAAATAATACTAATAACATCTTAGATCTTTGACATTCAGTTGCCTGTAACAAAGACAGACCACCTGCTGGACAGCCATGATGCCACTTTAAGGATTAAATAGTTCAGGGCAGGCGTGACATATTTCCAGCCAACGCCAAAGCCATGGAGGAAATTATACCTCCTGCAGTTCAGTGGCATTGGCATTCAGTACCTTTTAGCCCAGCAACCTTATTTGATTTCATACATATTTACTGGCTATGTTTTCTTTTTTACTGATAATTCCTGGAGATGAAATTACTAACAGCTATAGTTTGAAACAACCGTATCAAATTAAAATGTAAATAGGCTGCATCTCATTTAGAACGAAAGGACCCATTGTGGATGCTAAGCTATGACAATGAAGTTGTGATTTATCCATAAATAAAGTATTGCTTACACCGTTCATGGCTAGACAACTGCACATCTTCGATTTCAGATTTCATACATTCAATGTAAGTCTTTTCTAGAGTTAAAGCAATTCTTATGCACTGTTAATTAATTTATGATCTCTATCAGCTTGAGCAAACATTTGGAAATTTGAACAATTTAAATTCCGCAAAGTACTTTCAAGGTTAGAAAATTATTGATGGTCAGAGAAATTGTGGCTAAAGAAAAAAAATAATGTAATGAGTATATAAAGCTTTTATAACCATGCATAGCGTAATGGGACGTTTTTACCACATTGCTTGACCAGGTCCTGCACCTTGGCGTGGCTGAAACTCTGCATCACTATATTTTTATTTATTTATTTCATTGTTTCATAGCTGTGGCATGACTGAAACTGTGAATCACTATATTTTTATTCATTTATGTATGCCATTGTTTGCTAGCTAGGAAAGGTATCATCTCATGTGAAAACAGCTACATTAATAACTTATTCCACATAGTCACTAACGCCAGATTACCGATAACCGTTACCAGTAACGATGACTCTGACAAATGTTACCTCTCCGTTCTACCACATGACAAGCCACTGCTATAATGGATATGGCCCCTGTTCCAGTGACAGCTCTGTAGAATAACGTGTCTCCTGGATCCAAGATTTATGTAATTTCCACAGCTACGTTGGAGGAGCTGAAATCACCAGCTTGGTATTACATGTCCATCTTGTTATGAGCTCCTTAGCGTACATGAATCCTATTATTCTCTGTTATTTATCATAAGGATAATTTTAGTCAAAACTCTCCAAAGATCCGGCTAATACCTTCCTCGCTACTGCTTAAAAATTTAACATTGTAATTATAAGTTATATAATTCAGTAGCTTCAAGAACTTAGGTGGAAATGCTTGACTGACAGACCTATCCATTGTATTTATTTGTTTTTAAACCTTATGAATTCTTCCATGTAATTCTCACTTTGGTTGAGAGATAAGAATTAAATGAAATATGTATATACAGAATACTATACCATAACAGAACATATTGTTTTATTTAATCAATTAATGTGTTGGATCCATGCAATATGAAACAAGTTTAATCTCCCTCTCTCTGTCTCTCTGGATTACTTCACATAAAGGCTTTATTTTTTATTGTCTCTTTCTTTCCTCTGTGCAACTGTAAGTGATTGTTATCGTCGGTTTCAAATACGCAGTCAGATAGGTGTATTTAACCTTTCTGCCTTCACCAAAAGGTCACTAGAATGACCCGTTTTGTAGGCATATTATTGGGCCATCGTGGCAAGGAATATTTAACCCATTTCATAAGGAGTAACCTCGGATAAATATATAGATATGTGTGTGTGTGTGTGTGTGTGTGTGTGAGTGTGTTTGTGTGTCTTATGTATATGTTACTGTACGTTATTTTTTGCTCCCCACAAGGGAAACTTACTTCTATAGAAATCTGTGTCAGCAATCAAATATCTTAAAAGTCTTGTACTTTGGTTACTTTTGGATAAGGTTTGGATTGGGTGGAGGTTAAGGTTGTCATTGTTGGGATTCTGTTTTTTCCCATAGAAATGAATGGATGGTCCCCAGAACTTAATATGAATACAAATGTGTGTCTGTGTATGCATATTTCTATATAATAATACAGAAATAATCATAAAACATGATATGATAAAAAAAATCAGTAGACATTCCTGTTAAGCATGAATAGTGCTATAGTCTAAATCTTACATCCACAGTAACTTTTATAAGAAAAGATATACAGTATAAGGGTGTGAACAGTCTGACACAAAGATGATCTGGATGAGTAACCCAGTGCTGACTTTGTGGCTCTCAGAGGCTGTGGACAAATCTGTAGTATAATAATTAAATTAGACAGTAACACTCAGATCACATGCTCAGTTGCCAGGTTTTGGTAACTCTGGGAGTTTTGAACCACTGAAGGATCATTCTGGCTCCATTTGGCTCACCAGTCAGAATCATCCTACTCCTGGGAATGTCTTTTTCCCAATAACATTTATAGCCTAAGATAGAAGCAAAAAAGCACCATATGTTTAGAGCTTCTTGCAAAGCTTCCTGGTAAGAGGGGAAATAATTCAACTTGTCACATCTGCTCATGGGCCAGTCTAGTAGGATTTATCACTAATTCAAGTGGTTTCTAAACTGTTCTCGTATCAGCCAAAGGGGCTTTTTTTCTCAGTAATCTTCTTATATTTTATAACTGGTCTACACTGAGAGAAAGCTGATGCCACGTATTGCAACAGGAAGTTGGTTAACATGGTCCTAATAATCATAATGGATAGATGGACATGAATTGTGTCAGATCAAATAAAGCCGATTGTCCATTTACAAACTATTCCTATGAACCAGATTATGTTTCGTTCCAAAAACTTGTCCATGGAACATTTGGTAACAAAAACATCTGTGGAGAGTGCACTTTAAATGCACTCTTACAACCTTTCATAGTCATTTTTGTGTACTCCAGGGGAATAGGCATATTCAGACCAAATAAAACACATTATTATTAATATTTTGTTGGAATATGAGCAAGCCTAATGTGTTTCTCAAAGCAGTTTAAGTATGGATTACATTTCTAATTTCAGTTTCTTATTTTAATTTAAGATAATTAGCTTCTTTAATATCCTGAAAATTTCAGTTAGCACAAGCACCGTTGCCTTATTTTTAAAAGGATTGAAGAAATAGACTCATGAATTCTGTAAACAAAACACTTGAAAATGAATTAATAATAATGAATTAACTAAAGAAGCTAAGAGAAAGGAGCCAACAAATTTATGTGACTTTCTTGCTAATTGGTTCAGCTTTTGAGATATTAGAAAGAAGTTTGCAATAGTTTTGCCTGCTGCTCTGCTAGTTATGTTCCTATTACCTATCTAATTAGCAATGTGACATGTACATTTGGCAACCTAACACATAGCATTTGCTGAAATTATGCTAAATGCTCTATAATAAAAGGTTAATTTTTATTCACTGAGCATCTAGATTAGTTGCAACTAGCCTTGTAAAACTGGCAAACGATTTTAATCAATTCCATGCTATTAATATTTTGTAAAACTTTTAAACTATACTCTAAACTTTTATTGGAGTGTTGGTGTTTAGAAGCATGTTATAATGACATGTTATAATGCGTGACCTCCGAGGTAAAACTGATTAGTGAAGCTGTTAGGTAAATAGGAGGCTTGGAAAGGCAAAGAATCATGTAAATCACAGTAATCAAAGCAAATAACTTCGGCAAGACTCTAAGAAACAGTGATTGGTGTGCCATGTCTTTAATGAGGAGCAAAGGAATACTTAACAAAGGTTATATTGCTTATATATGCAAATATGGTTTGTAGTGTTTCAGAAGTGTTTGTCATATTAAAGCATTGATTAATAATATTATGAATCAGTAATAAATTCAGAATTCAAGGTTGTTTGTATTCATTTATGCCAGTTGTGGAAAGTAGCAAGCAGAGTTTGATAGATTTCATTTTCTGTACATTTCTGTACTGTTCAATCCTGCAATCCTTATAGAAAACAGAGAGAATGACGGTGCAAGTTATCATCAAGTACAGGTCAGTCTGAGCCTGTTACTTACTGTATCCAGGAAAGCACAGGGCACAAGGCAAGTGATACCCAAGAGAGGAAAGTTTCTTCTTATATGGAATGCTTTCCTAGCACTTACAAAAACAACTGCCATTCCCTATATTTCAGGCATTTACAGTTTCGAAATAGATCATTTTATAAAGTAAATGTAAGGTGTTTTTTCTAAATAGGTTGAATTCCCACATACACATATGTTTTATAACTTTTACTCATTTGTTATGTTTCTTCCTTCCCTAGGGGCTAAAAAAAAAGGTAGACCAGCGATGAACGGCAGCTCATGCTCTCTTGGAGAACTGAGAGGAGCAACCTTTTCAGGAGGTCAGCTCTAAGCTGTTGACATTGGTCCCCGGCTGCCTGAGCATTTGGGCGGCACCTCATTATCACTAGGTCTGCCTGGGAAGGAGCAGAGCTCATTGTGAAGCAGCTGTCACTAAGGGCAACGGCAAGGGGCAGAATTTTGGCCTTTCAAAGAAAACAATAAATCGCTTGATTGTTACATGATTGACAATGACACGTATTCTGACATGCAAATAAGCCGCACCACGTCTTTAAACAGTAGGCGGTGCCGCGCTTGATTTGTGACTGCCAGATTTGTGATGGCCTGCCAATCACTAATCCAATTCAAATGCTATAAGAGACACTACAGTTAACGCTTCTCACAAAGGTATTAATACGCAGCGCTTTTATAAAGCCTGGCTGAATGAATAAATTTAGGTTAAAAAGTCCGAGATGTTTTGTTTGTTGCTTGGTAGCTGGCACAGTGAATCCGTGAGTAGAGCTTTAACCCCAGACGTCCAGGCTGTGTGGAGGGTATACGTTCTCTCCCTGTTTTTGTCTGTATCTTCCTTCAGTCCAAAAAGAAATGGCTTAGATGCATCAGTGTTTCAAATTTTTCCAGAGAACTGTGTCCTCTCCCTTGTGCCTTGGGATAGGCTCACGCAATCCAGTCCTGCATAAGCAAAAACTGAAAATGGATGGATATTTTATTTTAGTTTATTGGGAGTATATAGTTCTGCCTCGCAAAAGAACTGTAGACACCAATGAGAATCTAAATCATCAATTTTTATTACATTTTAAAAGCATAAGGGGCAAATGGACACAAAATATTCATTATAGACAAGGCAACGTATCAAGTTGCTGGAGATTCATGTAAATCAAATAGCAGTCATAGAGACCAGAATTGCTTTATTCTCTTGATGTCAACTGAAAGAGATCATGTTGATGTTTTAAATTAGAACAGTGTTTCTGGATGAAGTATAGGGTATTCATTTTATACCATAAAATGTACCATACAAGCACAATATCCAGTACTTTTCTGCATTACACCCTTGCCTTTCATTTGAGAAAGGTCGATGTTTTATGTTGTATAAACTGTAAGCTTCAAATGGACAAGATCACGCATATGCCCTCATACTGATGCACAACAGAAGAAAAAATGTAACATCATTGGAATGTAACTTGTTAAATGTTTGTATGGAAGCTGCACTATGTTGTTAACAAATCATTAACCTGTTTTACTCACTTCAATAGCCGCTTAAGTTAAAAACATCCATCCTATACATAAATATACATAGTTCAGAAAGTCTGAAAACTGCTGAATGTGAAAGCTTTGTATCAAAGGTGTATTCAAGACACAGAAAATAATCATTCATTCAGAGCATTTTTTTTCTAATGCTACAAACAAGGAGTAAAAGTTTGGAAAATCCAGTCCTACTAAGGCTCAGATTTCATTTCCAACACAGTCAATCAGGGGCTGCGTGTAATAAGGCCCTGTGCAGTGCTTAAGCCTGCAACTGAAAAATACTCCTCTGTTCTATATTAAAATCATAGAAATTTAAAATTTTTTTGCACACTAGTCTGCTTGTTTTGCAGGGTTGTAATGAAAGTTCTTAGATTCCATGTCACCAAATGTACTCACTGATGGAACCTATAAATTTCTCATTTTATAAATATATTTCACCTGCTTTTGGCACTTAAATTTTAACAGGAGAAGGTTGGGAGCGTCGTGCAACACGAAAGGAGAGATAAATAATAATAAAGGTAATCTATCTATCTATTATTATTATTTCTGCAGTCCATATACTTGGAGAGAGAGAAGGAGTAGATATTAGACATATTTAAGCCAGTGAATGTCAGAGCTGTCTGATCAAGTATATATTAAATATATGAACATTAATGGTAATTGTCTAGTAACGACATCCAGGAGCTCATTACCTCACACCAGGGCTTGTAATGGAAAGAGTCAAGCCCTGGTGCATTTAAAGGGGGGGGGGCAGTAGCCAGACCTTCATGCTCGTGGGGTTTCGGGCATATTTGTAGGGGTCATCAGGGATTGTAGAATCTGGGCACCGTGCCCCCCGACCGCCTCGTCGGCCAGCACCTGCTTCCCGTGTATTAAATCTGATACAGGCTGCAGTAGGTAACCAGTGCAGAGAGACACGAGACGGTTGAAAACCAAAAAGGCCACAGCGCTCTGAAATAACTGTAGCTGTGGGGTGGCACGGGCAGGGATGCTGAAATGCAGTCAGCTAGAAAGGATAAGACAAGAACCTGAAGCGGTAGCCGGTTTGAATAGCTGTCAAATATACGGATTGAACAGGGGGGGTTAGATGTAACAGGTATTGTTCAGGAAAAAAAACAGGCAGATCTGGCCACAGATGTTATGTTCTTAGAAAGCCAGGCTGTTGTCAACAGTTTTCTTTGGTGGGAGATAATTTAATAATCTGTAAACAAGAGTCCATTTAGCTTATTTATTTATTGGCCGAATTTTAAACAAAGTGTGGTAAGGTTGGAGAAGGCGTCATAAAGAGGGAAAATGTAACCTAAAGACAAATGAACTTCTACATGTCGGGGGAGGAAAAAAATAAAAACAGCATGTTTTGATGATAACAGTAATGGGAAAACTATGGCCAGAGATTACTCAAGCAAGGTATCGCAGCTGAAAAGGGAATTGCGGAACAGAACCACGGGCAACCCCTGCAGAGAGGCTGCGGACGGGTGAGGCGCCGCGCTAGGCTATCTGACACGTGATTTAGCATGTTGAATGGTGTAGATAAAGTAGGTCGAGAAAGGATTAGTGCTAAGGGTAGAGCTCTTGTTCTGGCATGGGGCCAAAGGATTATTAAGGAAAAGCAAAGTTGTTTCACTATAAACCACTCAGTGGTTACTTAGAAGAAAATGAGAGCAGCAGTTGAGTGAAGGTCTAAAAAAAGGATAATTATAGGTGATGATCATGATGATGAGTAGTACTATTACTATAGTTACTCTTACTTTGCTTTTTTTCTCCTTTAATAGAATGTAAT
>JAODKF010006884.1:0-10909 GCA_026779585.1 Mormyrus proboscirostris
CCAGGAGCAGGTGTGGCTCATCAGAACCCAGGTAGGATAGAAAACCTACTGGATAGTAGCTCTCCAGGACCGGAGTTAGAGACCCCTGAGATAATGGCTCCCTGGAGTGTTTTATTGCTGAAGATTACCTAGACCTCAATAACACACTACTCCATCTCCGGTGTCAAATCACAAGAGCTAACGGCTCAAGCATTGACGCCGATGCAAAAGTGGGGGTCATAAATTACCCTATTGCGTCAATTTTCTCGTAAGTGACTAGTAAGCCAGTCTAGCAATACATACAGTACGCTTACTGAACTATGATAGAGTGCCTGCTTAATTACAACATCGGTACGCTATTCAGACAGTTTACCGATGGTACTGGAGTTCTGGACGAGACCGATCCTGATAGCAAAAACAAGGGCTTAGAGAAAAGAGCCGCATTTTCAGCAAGAAGCAGTGTTTTCGTTTTAATGGGGCTTAAACACTGACATTTTTTCAAGAGAAGTTAATGCTAAATGGGGTCGATGTCAAAATTAAAATGGTTCGAAACAAAGATGAGTTTTGCCTCATGAGTGGAGATACTGAACAGTACTTGCTCAAAATCGTATCGGCTTCCCTCTTTGTTAAAAATGTTTCTGTATCAACGGCTGTCAAACTGGGTCACGCGAGCGCCTTGCTGACAGCCAACCCGAAATACCCGATCGAGAGAGTCTGCATGAAAACATTCAGGGTGGCTGCGGGCAGCCGTTTCTGTGCGCAAGAAAATTTATTTCTAGGGCAGCTGCCTAAAACCGTTGTCATCGGACTTATAGATAACATGGGGTTTATGGGCGCGTACGATCAAAACCTTTCAATTTTCAACAGTGCGACGCTGAATTTGTTGCTTTATGTCGATGGCCAGTAGTATCCAGCAAAACCCTATCAACCGGATTTTAACCGATGAAATGTGGCCCATGAGTATTACAGCTTGGTTCTGGCCACTGGGAGACATTTGAAAAACGAGCCTGTCGCTGTTGACAGAAATGAGTACATAAGCAGCTACACTTTGTACGCCTTTAACTTGTCACCGGACGAAGGCTGCAATCAGCACCTCTCTATGGTTAAAAGTATACGGCTAGAGATGAGATTCCACCAACCTCTGACCAGGACTGTCACACTGATAGTCTACGCGACCTTCGACAATATAATCGAGATTAACCAAAGGAGAAATGTCTTGTACGATTACTACTAGTCATGAACACCCTGGAGCTATACAATATCCTTAGTAGAAACCGATGGATGGCAAGACATTTTTATGGGGTATTAGCTTGCAACGAGCTGGAGGAAGTAAAACTTGAAATAATTACCCACAATCTTCATTGTCAATATACATCCTAGTTCTGCTCCCAGAGAGCACTGGCTGGCACTTTTCATTGGCGATGACAGCTTTGCAGAGTTTTTCAACTTGTATGGAAATCCTCTTGCTCACCCCAGCTTTCCGAGAGTCATAAAAACATTTATGACAAGGAACTGTAATCGGCTTTGTACAACACAAAGCAGGTTCAAGATGACCTAAGTGTGACATGTGGCTATCATTGCCTTTTTTATTTAATTAACCGCTGTAGAGGCTCTTTTTTTTCTAAAAATCATTTTTTAGCAATGATTTAAAAAAGAACGATGCCATGATTTTATGAAAAAAAAGTGTCTATGTTTTTAAATTTAAATATATCAATTGTGTGAAAAATGTATTTACCAAAATGCAAATGGTGAGATGTTGTAAGGCTTTGAAAAAGATATGTATATTAAATAAAAACCACAAAGACAAAATATTATGTTTTTAGTGATTTATTAAGTAAAAAAACACTTTAAAACATAAGCCAGTCTGGTTTTAAGAATTCCCGCAGTGTGCTACGGGATCGTGGAGATCGACTAATACCTCGACTGCCATGCGCCACCTCAGTGGGATTCTTGATTGTTTCTATGACACGACAGACATATTGATTGGGTATGAGGGGGCAAGTCATGTTGAGTCAATCCTTGTAGAAACTCGCCCCATCCTACTGGTCTTCTCGCCTTGTTAACATTATGCAGGTTGGTAATATTTTTAAGCAAATCAAGCATATGGGATCCTGTTTTAAATACAAACTCCCCACCCAGGTTCCACGCAATGACGACAGAGTTTTCAAGCATTTTACCCAACATACATTCAACTTTTTCTTGTTACGCGATGCTACATTTTTAATAGCATCATCCATGATGGTATCCCTGGTATCATCAGCAGTGGCGTGTGGCGCCCATGCATTATCTACAACGGCCTCTTCAGTGGGAAATGTGAAAGATAAGGGCTCATTATCACCTTGCCTGGCCAAAGTCAAATATCTCTGTAACACCTCTGTGTACAAGCGGACCTTTTCGTGGTCAGCAACATCCGTTCTTGATAAAATGTTGCTTATTGCAATGTCCAGCTCACTTTCGGCATTCTGCCTAATTGTATCTTTAGGAGCTGTGGCATCATGCAGTTTTTCAAACTGCGCCTTAGGAACCAGCGCAGTTCCTAGCGTGCTCCATTTTACTTAGCCCTGCTGAAAAAGATTGATGAGAAACGGTATGGTGACGCTTAACAGGGGTAGAATGAATCCCCCACCGGTTTGGTTAATAGCCTTCTTCTTTCTTTTTAACGATGCCCGTTTGCCAGCAGTTTAATACAGCTCTTTTGCTCTTTTAGTCTTACAATCTGTGCTTTGGTTAGTTGGATGTTACTGCACCGTATGTTCAAAGCAATTTCACAAAGAGTGTTCAGCAAACCCTGCGATGCGGTCTTTAAATTTTTCTTTCTCTGTCTAGTGTTATTGTCAAATAAAGTTTTCAGCGTACTAGTTTCTTTTTATACGCACCAACATTAATATTAATAATAAATATTAAAATTAATATTAATATTTTTTTGAGCATGTAGTCGGCCACTCAGGTGGAAGCATTCCAGTTCTGAGCCTACAGTCCTCAGGTGTCACGGCTTTTAAATCCATGAGCAGATACCCATAAGGGACTTTTGTGGCATCTTCGAAAGCTTCTAGAAAAAAATTTGAATGCTGGAGGTACATCTGATATGCCAATACACTCATCTGCAATTTTTCTCTGGGGTTTTTAAATAATACGATGTAATTAACATTAAAATTGATGGTCTGACTTTTCTTACCTTGGAAGAAAAGATTCTGCACCAAATATATAACAGATTTTTGTGATGCGTGTACTTGGTGAAAGCTTTTTTGACTTTGTGATTGTCGCAGGCTTTTTCCATAAGATTGTTAATCAATCAATCAATCAGATTTATTTTTAAAGCACATTTAAAACAACTTCCATTGACCAAAGTGCTGTACAAGTATAAGACAATAGGTCAGCAGGTACTATACAGCGTATCTACTTACCATACATTGCTCACTATTACAATAAACCACAGGACACAAATCCATAGGATAAAAAAAAATAAAATAAGATAATAATAATCATCATAGTAATAAATTAGATAAGGCCAGCTTAATAAATCATGAGGAATAAAATGTGCATGAAAACAGATGTGTTTTAAGCCTGGTTTTAAAACGATTAAGATTCCAGACGGCTCTCAACTGCAAGGGGAGACTGTTCCACAGGCTGGGGGCTACTACTGAAAAGGCTCTGCCACCTCTGGTTTGGAGCTTTGTTCTGGGGATATGCAGTAATTGATGATCAGAGGATCGCAAGGCTCTGGAAGGGGAGTACGGAACAAGAAGCTCCGACAGATAAGCAGGTGCCAAATTATTTAGGCTTTTAAAAATAAGAAGTAATATTTTAAAATGGATCCTGAAATGTACAGGAAGCTAGTGGAGGGAGGCCAATATGGGTGTAATATGATCACGTTTTCTCTTCCCAATCCGAAGGCGAGCTGCTGCATTTTGAACGGCTTGTAGCCGTTGAAGTTGTGACTGACTGAGACCCATGTACCTGTATAACGAGTTACAGTAGTCAAGGCGTGACGTGATGAAAGCATAAATTACTGTCTCAAACTGTTCAACGGGAATATAATGCTTAACTTTACTAAGCAGTCAAAGTTGGGAAAAGCTGGACCTTACAACTGAGCTAATCTGTTCATTCAACTTAAAGGCAGAATCAAAAATTACCCCAAGATTTCTGGTAGACTGATGAGAAAAAGATTCCAAAGATTCAATAACACTGTCATAACCACTGAGGAGATCAGACTTCCCAAAAACAATAATTTCTGTTTTATTTTTGTTCAGTGAGAAAGTTTCTCTTCATCCATGTTTGAACATCTCTGAGACAGCTCAACAAGGTATGAATAGATGGATGGGTATTTATGGGGATAGACAGATAGATTTGAAGATCATCAGCAAAGCAGTGGAAGGCGATTTTGTGCTTCCTGAAAATGGACCCCAATGGAAGCATATGCAGTGAAAAGAGAATTGGACCCAAGATGGAGCCCTGGGGTACCCCACAGCCAAGAGAAGCCACTGTGGATGTTATGGTCTACTGTGTGAAAAGCTGCAGTCCAATAAAACCAGAATTACAAGAGTCAGCAGCTAAAAGCAAAGCGTTAAACACTCTTATAAGAGCAATTTCAATGCTATATCGTGCCTTAAAACCAGACTGAAATTTTTCAGAGATCCCATTAAAATCAAGGTGTGCCTGTAATTGATTATAAACAACCTTTTCTACAACCTTTGATAAAAAGGGGAGCTTAGAAATGAAAGTTGGAAAGAACAGAGTGTTCCAGGTTGCTCTTTTTGATCATCGGTTGTACTACAGCATGTTTAAAGGCAGCTGGAACACAACCGGACAACAAAGATGAATTAATTAAGTCCACAACATATGGTCCAATGGAATTCAATACATCCTTGAAAAGGCGTGGTGGAATGGTGTCAATAGGACAAAAAGATGGCCGCAGATGCTTAATTATTTCACCTAGGGTAGAGAGAGAAACTGGTTCAAACCGATGAAAAACAGCTTGGCAAGTAGAAGAAGTGGAGGGGTCTAAAGCAGAGGTAGATGATAAACATCTGATATTTGCAATTTTATCTTTAAAAAAGTGAAGAAATTGTTCACAGAGTGCAGGTGAAGGTTCAATAACAGCAGAATCGGAAGGATTAATTAAACTATTCAAAGTATTAAAAAGTATAATGATAATTAGGTTGATTTTATTTGGCGCCAAAAGTTCATCGTCACACAGAGACTCCGGTATTCCTTCCACAGATTTCATTTTCTTAATTTTGCACAGCAATTCATCATACAGCAGTTGCCAGCAAGAATAACGCCATACAACATTTTCAGGCATTCTGGACAATACACAATCCATATTTTCCAACAGTTTTTTAATGAAATGGGACTTGCCACAGTTGCTTGGTCCCAAAATAATACACAAGAATGGGTGCTGAAGTCTGTTGTCATACCATGTTGTCACTAGAATCCATAAGGTAAGGTTGTGTAGTCAGGCTGAAGCTGCCGTTTAGTGTACACAACTTTGAAAGACTTACTGACTGTCTTATTTTTCAAAAGGAAGCCCCTTTTACCCCGCACAATCTGTTGCGTTGATGTCCTAATCTCTCTAGGGGTATTACGTGGGTTACTCACAAAGTCGTGAACTAAGTCTGTGAGGGAGGTGATATTAACCACTTTTGAATTGGTGTTATGTTGTGTGATTCCCTTCATTTTCATGTTTGTTTTGCCCTTTGCCATTCTGTACCTGTAAGTTTTGGGTTCCCCTGAGACAAATTCCACAATGTGATCATCTGGGTCCAGCTTGCTTGTTAGCTCCCTGAGAAAGTCACCCAAAGGGGGCGCCCAGTGACCCGGCTTGCTGACAAAAATAGCTGAATCTGTATCATGATACAGCGTGCGGCGCCCCAAGCGATCCATGAGATTGTACTGCTGAAGCCTAACATACGCAGTAGTGAAAGACGCAATAAAAACATTGACATGCCGCGGCATGCTAGGGTAGTCCTTTATGTTATGCAATTGGACCATCGCCACATTATCATTCACAAAAGAAAAGTAGCACACATTGACCAGCTTTGAAAAAATGAACATGAGAAACTCATCGGGATCATTTGTGAGCATTGTGCTTGTCTGATTTATTCTCTGACCAAACTTTCCCCAAAGGCTGTTTAAAAATAATTTGGAAATTTGGTGATTCACTTTGTTAACCCTGATGTTTTCTGGGTTCAAAAGGATTCCCTCCTTCTCAAAGTAAGTCTGAATGTATCTCTCTTTATCCTCAGCACTCTTTACTTAAGTGGGATAGCTCGAAGCCTCCTGTGTCTGTCTGTAAGGCAGAACCGGTAGGTAACAGCTTCTTGGTGGGTAAACCTTGACTTTGATCACCCCAAAATAATTTTCAACACTGTCAAAATCACAGTAAATGATTATGAGGTAACCTACCGGATACTCCTTAAACTTGTTGACCGAGGGGTAAAGGTTTGTGAAGTCATAGTAATCTATGCGCTCATTGTCCTCTGCTTTATAGTACAATTGCAGTGCGTTAGTTCTGCTACCAAACAGAGTGTCCCAAGGATCGATGCCCTCTGAAAAGTCAAATTCCCCCAAGAATGCCTGCACATCTGCATTTTCAGCCTTCAATTTATTCCATTGGTGTTCCCAAATAACATGTACATTTAAGTTGTACGTGTGTTTAAGGGCAAATATCTTATCCTGAAACTGCTGATGCATGTCACCAAAACGCAGTTCTGCTACAGGGTTCACTTCGTTTGAATCAAAGCATTCTGGGTACCCGTGAAAAAAACACCCCGCAAATTCGTATGCCGTACAAACCCCATCGATTCTGGCACAGCCGTCGAGGTAGTAGGGCCCCATTTTCACCTCCCCTCTATAGAGCGTGTGCTAAACACCTAGTTTTTTGTGATGGGTGATGTATTCCAGCCAATGAATAGATGGTGTGGAGTATGCTTTTTGTCGCCTGATGGAATTCTCTTGAGTGGTTAGTGTGACTGTATTTTCAGGCAAAAAACTCATGCACATCAATTGTTTCATGCCCACTGAGGCTATGGTGACACATTGAAAAGGGTCTAGATTACAGCTATTGATAATCTCACCCCTGAACTTGAGACAGCCCTCTCTTAAGATGACAACATCATTTTTACAGTATATAGCCATTTCTTTCCTAAAGTGAAACACCTCACCAACAACAGTTCCGTACCACTCCATAAACTCTCTCTTCTCCTTCATGGTTTGCACACCATATGTCTCAGGTGGCGGGTAAGGTCGGAGGTAATTTTGATTTTCTATGGTGTTCCAAAAATGTGGGAAATAGCCTTTCTTTTCGCTCTCAAACCCAGTGCTGCAGGGAATGTGCTGAGCTTCATGGGCAAAAAGCAAAGTGAGTCAATGTTTTTTGGCTAAAGTCCTCGTCTGTCACACAGAGCAGTTTGCTGCCCTGCATGATAATGTGTGGGGTGATGCCATTTTCAAGCAGGTAACTGTCATAGCCTTTAGAGTTGTGAGCGATGAATGTGTACCCCTTATATCAGCGGTACTTCTTAAAAAATGCCTCCATACAGCCATCCCCCTTAGCGGACCAGCAATTTCCCTCAAAGTCAGTACAGCAGATGTAATTAGCGACGTGCATCCCCTCATCTTGTCTGCATTCAAAGTCTTAAAATACATACCGTTCTGTCAAGTCTTCAGTCTCTACTGGCGTGATAAAGCACTGATGTTCAAACTCGGGCGTCTAGTCTTCTTTACAAAAAGCATATCTCATTAGGTTTACATTTATGACCCTTTGGATTATTTTGTTTTTCGTTACGGTTACACAGTCAGAATACTAGACTGGATCACACAAAATATATATACCGCCACCTGGTTGCTGTTTTGAGATTTTGTGCTGCTCAAAGCGACAGGAAGACCTACAGTACTCACAATGAATGTACGTTGTGCGATGCTTATGGTAATCAGGACTGAGACATAAGTTGCAGTAGTACCTGCATTTCTGATCTGTTTTAACACTGAATGACGTGAAACAATAATCACAGACATATGACCCCCCAAAAAATGCCATCAAGCTCTTTATACCGAAATAATGTTGATCTTGAAGGTACAGAAAGATTGTTTTATCACAAGGCTTAGGGTATGTCTGAAATTTCTTAAAAATGTCAGACTTGTCACAGCGGTACCACACAACAATTTTGACACTAAGCATTCGCTCAAATTCTGGTATGTTTGAGAATGCGACCATGTCGGTCACAGTTAGCCTGACTGATTCCTGCAAACGCTTAGCTTCTAGCGCCACTGAATTGTGTGGCATGTCAGGGTTTAAGAACCGGATTACACAGTAAGCAAAACATAGATTATTGTCAGAGATTTCAGAAACAATAAGACATCTGAGCTTCTTTTGCAAAATATCAGACTTTAAAAGCATTGCTAATTTCTGTCATTTGGCTGCACCACCATTTCAATTATGAATAATCTGAACGTCCAGCTCCAGCGTTTCATTGCTGAAAACTTCGGCATTGCTCTGCGAAAGGTTGTCTACCATCGATATCAGATCATTTATATCAATCTCGCCTTAAACATGTATAACTGTGTTATTGGCTACTAAATGCCCCTGCAGTTCCACCTGTATGATATCCCTTTGCCCGCTAAAGCGTTCACTCTGTCCACCAAATTTTGGAATCTCTGTATCACTGTCCTGTAAACGTCTATTATGTCATCATGTTCAATTCCGTCAAAAAAAAAAAAAATTATTTCCGTGTTGTTAAACTACGGCCTGTGTATTACATTAACATCTACACCATCACCTGCAACCGCCTTGTTGCTGTTATCCCACATTATCAACATCCATAATTTCTGGATCCACCTCCACTGCGGCCGCTCCATCATCATCATCATTTAAATCCTTTAATACATTTTGGAAGATGGGGATAAATTTGCCCGTACGCTCACCATTCAGTTCAGCAATCGTCTGATGCAGTTCAGAGTACATGGCCAATCCGTCATCTGCATCAAGCATTTCAGCATCTGCATCGAGTGCACTGTCGCCCCTAACACCAGGCCTAGCCACATTCTATTTTTACATTCATAGCAACATGTGCATTTGGCGACCATCCGTCTACAGTTCCTACAGCGTTACCCATATTAACATAATCCATAGCTTCAACCACTTCATCATTTCCATTCTCATTTAAATCATTTTCATGAAGTGGTTAATTTCAGCCGGTGGCCCATCATTCAGTTCATCAATCAGCCGATGTTGGTCAGGGATCATCTGCGTTTCACCGTCGTCGTTATTTATATGCATCCTTCTAGATTCCCCTTAACCCAACAAAACTACACAGGTTCCATTTTTCAGACATATCCCTTGCTTATTCTTTAGATCTGATCCGACAAATCTGCCAAAAAATCACACATCTGATCCTGAAAAAGGAAAAAAGCTACTTTGAGCGCCTTCAGCCGCTTGTCCCGAGACACAGCTCCGGCCGGGGACCTCACAACAGGCCTCTGCCAAGGTGTTACTGGGTCAATATCACAATCTTCTGTTCTTTGCGGGGGTCCCAATAAGGGACAGGTTGAGGTCGCTGGAACACCGCTTGCTGATACCCCTTGGTCTGGTGGCACGCTTCGTATCGTGGGATGCCCCGGTTGCGTAGATTCCAGTTCACCGGTCGGCTCGCCCTGTACACTGTCAGTTGAGGTTGTACTGTCCCTTGCCAGCTCCGCTTCAATTTTTTCAGTCGCCGCGATCAACAATTCATCATCGGCATCAGTCTTTAAGCGTTTCATAAAGAAAAAAATCAACAACACGGGTAAGCAATATTGTTCCATGTACTGTTAAAACTATCCGTTCTTTTCCAGTTATGGCTAACTTCCTTCACGATTATCTCTGAAAATAACTGTTGGCCTGATTAACAGGTCATCATTGTTGTCTGCAATTGTGAGCATAACCACTTTCAGTCATTGCTACATTTATACAATAAACCCATAGAGATAAATAACTATGAACAATAACTTACTTCTATTCCAATCCTCTGTTACATGGTCCTTACTTGGCTTTTATATCATGTGAAATTTTTTGTCAAAAATAATCTTAATGTTTATACAGACAAATATAACCATTTTAAAATACATTTCAATGAAAATGTAACATACCTCTAGTTTAGCGTTACCATCTTTGCATTGAGCGTCGATATATGTCGGGCTGTTTCAAGCTTTGGTTGTTCCTTGTCTGTATTTTGTTTTCGCCAGTTGATCACTTATTAAGGGAAACTTTTGGGGGGGAACACCCTCCCCGCTGGGGTGGGGTTTACACATTGTGTGTACCTTCAGGGTGGCACTAGTGGTCCGTCTTTACCATCAGACGAGCTATGGCAAGTATTTTTTATTTTTTTTTAAATATGCTTTTGGTACTATTTCTTATATTTAACGTATTAAATATTCATGTATATCTTCTTTAAAATAACTAAATGACTGTTAAACTCTTTCATTCCTTAAATCTTTCATATTTTATTCCTTGTTTTACAGCGTTAGTGGGTCAGCTGTTTGCCATGTGCTATACTCAGTTATTATAACCAGGGTATTTATTCCTTGTTTACAGAATTAGTGACAAACCATTACAGAGGCTGATACACGTGTGTTTAGACTATTCCTCATTTCTTGTTGTCTAAATGGCTTATAGCCCTTTCATACTAATTTAAAATAGCGGTATAACAGAAAGAGCTAAATGTTGCCTACTGTAATTTCTTGGCAGTATTCCTTTTGATTAACCAACCGTAGATGAATTTAGTTAAATTTCGCTAAACAATCGGGGTTGTGGTAGAGACTGGCTTTTATTTAAATCAGAAATAGATTGTTTTAAACTATTTACAAATATGGGAGATTAACAGAGTTAATGTGCTTTTTCTCAGGATGTTGGGGACTGCTGGTGGGGGGGGGGGGAGGGGTGCTGCCCCCATGG